>ML828436.1:73234-87681 GCA_009831015.1 Picea engelmannii | reverse complement strand
GACGAGTCCAATTCTTGGATCTCTTTAACACTTATGAAGAGTGTTACTCCTCCTGAGCTTGGCCTTATGAAGACTTCGACTTCGCGCACTCCTTGCGTTTCAGGGATTTCGATTACTCAGATTCTAAGGATTTATCGAAGAGAAATTCCTCTCGCCTTCCTGGCGTTCTCTTCTTTTTTTTTTATTCTCCGGCTTCTTGCAAAGCCCCTTTCGACCCTTAGTCGAATCTCGGACCTGTGCACTCCTTGCACCAAATCTTTACGCAAGATTTTGGGTTCTTACGGATGACTATGCATGCCTTGCTCCAGTCTCTTTGCACTCCTTACAAAGGGAAAGTTTCTTGTTATCTCCTTTGAGCTTCAGAACCGAAATAGATCCCGTCAACGCACTCCTTACTCTCTGTGTGCACACTTTGCACCACTTCGACAAAAGAGAAACAATTGAAACTTATCGTAACATTCACAATTCCATCTACCCATGAAAACACAATGACAGAGAATTGCAAACAATGTTCACAACATGCATTGGATCAATTTTCCTCTATTATATTCAAAAGAAAATTTGGTTACGACTGTGATCAAAACAAAAATTGAAAACTTAGAAATATCCTACTAACTTGCATCTCTGCAACTATGCAACCAAATACCAACTACTCACTAGCTGATTATCTAATTGGCATCATTCGGGCGTACAAAAGCTTTATTTATCCCAGAGGGCTCTTAGGGTTTCCCCTGGCTACCTGTCTACTCTAAAACTTAACCTAACGACTATCTAGACCAGTGGCATTCCAGAGCCGAAGTGGAATCTCCCACTTCACTCGTAATCATTCAAGCGTGCCTCCGTGATTTTCCCGCTGAGTTCAAGCATGCCTCAAAAGATTAATTCCAATGCTGAGTTAAGGCAGATTTCAAAATATCTACTACAACTGCCAGCGTTGATCTCCCGTACAGATTCCTTGACGTTGATAGGTCTTGCTCCACGCGATTGATAGCGATGCTCCTGCATCATACTCCCCTTGACAAAATTTCATGGACTCCTGTCCATGAGCTCCTGCACTATCTTTCCATGCTTCTGGATAACAACTTCATTTTCCCAACTGGCATCTTCTATCGGGTGCCCCTTCCACTTGACCAAATATTCAAAATAGGTCTTCCTCCTGGTCTTCTTGCCAATCCTCTGATCAAAAATTTTATCCATCTTGGGTTTTTCTGATATGGGCATTTTCTTTTCCCACTGAATTCTCTCTTGATCATCTGATCTCCCTGCATCATCTTTCCTATAAGGATACAGGTCTGAGACATTGAATATGGGTGATATACCCACATCGTCTGGTAGCTCAATCTCATAGGTGTTTGCATCAAACTTCCTCAAGATCTTACATGGTTCGATCTTCTTCATCTTTAACTTGTTATATATTCCCCTAGGGAACCTTTCTTTCCTGATATGTGCCAGAACCTGATATCCTACTTCAAATTAAAGTTCTCTGTGGTGTTGATCAGCTCTGCACTTGTATTCTTAGTTAGAACTCTAGAACTGTCCTCTGATCTGGCTATGGAGTCTCTGCGTTTCTGCAACAAAATCTTCTGCTCCAGCACTCCTGATCTCACTCTGTTCCAAGTCTCTCAACTCAAATACTCCCCTGGGTTGCATTCCATACAATATTTGGAACGGGCTCTTTCCAGTGCTCCTGTTTGGTGAGTCATTGTATGCAAACTCTGCTTGCAGCAAAATTTGATCCCACTGATTATGATGTTCAGTGACCAAACTCCTCAATAAGTTTCCCAAACTTATGTTTACCACCTCAGTCTGCCCATATGTCTAAGGGTGATAAGTTGAGCTGAAGGACAAATCTGTCCCCAACTTCTTCCACAGTGTTCTTCAAAAGTGACCAACAAATTTTGTGTGTCTGTTTGAGACAATGCTCCTGGGTAGGCTGTGAAGTCTTACAACTTCCTTGAAAAACAGATTTGCAACATGCGTTGCATCACTGGTCTTCTGGCATGGGATAAAATGTGCCATCTTTGAAAATCTATCCACCACCACAAATATGGAATCAAATCCTCTTTGCGTTCTTGGCAGTCCCAACACAAAATCCATGCTTATTGCATCCCAAGGCCTATCTGGTATTGGCAATGGTTGATACAATCCAATGTTCTGTCTTTTTCCTTTTGCATGTTGGTAGATTCTACATCTTCTCACAAACTTTATCACTTTCGTTCTCATACCTAGCCAATAATATGAACTTCTCAACTGTGCAAACATTTTATCATGGCTGAAATGTCCATTCAATCCTCCACTATGATTTTCCTTCAAAAGGTTATCCCTCATTGAGCACTTTGGTATGGACAATTGATTTCCTTTGAACAACAATCCCTCTTGAATCATATACTCTGTCCACTGGCTTTTGTTTCTCAGCACAGTGTTTGTACATGCTTCATATGCCTCCTTGAAATCTGTGTCATCACAATACATGTCCTTAAGGTGTTCAAACCCCAAGGTCTTCACCTGGAAATCTTGTAGAATCAAACATCTCCTGCTTAATGCATCATCAACATTGTTAGCATTCCCAAAAATATATTTTATGACAAAGGTAAAAAATTTCATAAAATCAACCCATTTTGCATGCCTCTGATTCAATTTCTCCTGCCTGGTTATGAATTGTAAAGCCTGATTATCACTATACAAGAAAAATTCTTGTGGGACAATGTAATGTCTCCATTTCTTCAAGGGTTGAATTATGGCATAAAACTCCTTGTCATACGTGGATTATTTTCTCTTGGTCTCATTCATCTTCTCACTGAAATAGGCAATAGGTCGTTTGTCCTGACTCAAAACTGCTCCTATTGCAACTCCACTTGCATCACATCTCACCTGAAATGTCTTTTCAAAATTCGGCAAGACCAGAATTGGTCATTTTGTTATTTTCTCCTTCGCTCTATTGAAGCTCCTCTCGGCCTCCTCTGTCCATTTAAAAGACTTGTGTCTTTTCTTCAGTGTGTCCATCATTGGCACACAAATTCCACTGAAGTCTCTGATGAACTTCCCATAGAAACTTGCTAATCCATGGAAGCTTCTTACCTCAAACATGCTCCTTGGTGATGACCATTCTTTGATCGCTTTCACCTTCTCTGGATCCATCTTCAGTTCATTTGAAGAGATCAAAATACCCAAGTAAATGAGTTTTGTCTTCATAAAAGAGGACTTCTTCAAATTTATCAACAACTTCTCCTACTGTAGCCTCCTCATCACTAATGTCAGGTGCCTCAAATGCTCATCTTTAGTCTTGCTAAAGACCAGTATATCATCTAGATACACAACCACAAACTTGCCAATGAAATCTTTCAGTATTTCATTCATCAACCTCATAAAAGTACTCAGGGCATTTGTTAAGCCAAATGGCATAACAAGCCACTCATACAAACCTTTGTTTTTCTTAAAGGTTGTTTTTCACTCATCACCTTCTCTCAACCTAATATGGTGATATCCCCTTTTCAAATATATCCTAGAAAATAAATTTGCTCCACTTAAACAGTCCATTAAATCATCCATCCTTGGTAAAGGTAATCGATACCTGATGGTGATCTTGCTAAGGGCTCTCGAGTCTGTACACATTCTCCATCCTCCATCCTTCTTTGGACTCAACACAATTGGTACTGTGCATGGAATCAAGCTTTCTCTGACCAAACCCTTGTCTAGTAATTCTTGGACTTGGTTCTCCACTTCCTCGTTCTCTCAAGGTGTCAATCTGTATGCTGCTTTGTTTGGCAGAATTTCTCTTGGTATCGAATCAATATGGTGATTGATACTTTTGATGGATGGCAATGAGTTAGGCAACTCATCCACCATTATGTCAATGAAATTTTCTAGCAATTCCTAAACTTCTTCAGGCAAATCATCCATCGATGGGCTTGTAAGGATAACTCTGGGTTTCCTCACCACAACGAATTGCATCTCCTGTTCTTCCTTGACTTCTTTCAGGAGTTCCTTCCTGCTCATAAGAAGTATGCTTGTGTTGGCTTCCTCTTTCACTTTCTTCTCCTTTATTGGCAGCAACATGTGTGTTCTACCATTCTTCTCCAAGGTGTATGTATTCTTCCTCCCATCATGAATGACATTCCTATCAAACTGCCATGGTCTTCCCAACAGAATATGGCATACATCCATGGGAATTAAATCACACAAGATTTTATCTCTATATCCTCCTATATTAATTTCAACCAAGCATTGTTTAGTAACCATTACCCAGTGTCCTTTTTGCAACCACGAGACTTTGTATGGCTCCGGATGTGCAGTTGTCTCTAGCTCCAATTTCTCCACCATCTTTGTGGATACTAAGTTATCAGTGCTCCCATTGTCGATTATCACCTTGCATACATTGTCTTTAGTATTGCAAATTGTTCTGAAGAGATTGTTCCTCTGCACCGACTTTTCAATTTCTGCCTTTGGTTTTAAGAGAACCTTCCTCAACATCAGGGATCTTCCATCCTCTGCTCCTTTTGCTTCAACATCTCTTCTCTGCGCTTCCGAAATGTGAGCTTCAAAACCTCCTTTATTTTTCTCAGGGAATTCCCAAGACATGTGCCCTATCTTTCCACATGCATAGCATCTTACTTCCCCTCCTCCTCTTCTTCCTCTTCCTCTGGAAGAATTTCTTCTGCCACCCTGTCTTTCTTGGGAACTTCCTCCTCTTTTCGAGTGACTGTGTGGCTTCTCAGTCTCATCCTTAGACTTATATACCTTGTCATGGGTAACTCCCTTACCTCTGTTTGGGGCTGGGCTTTTACCTCTTCCTCGTTGGCTTTGCTTTCTGGCCAACTTCTCCTCTGCCTTTAGTGCAAACTAATAAGCATCCTCCACTGTCCTTACCGACATCATGTTGAGCTCATCCTGGATTTCATATCTCAAGCCATTTATATATCTGGAAAAATTTTCTTCATCTCTCTCTCTTTGTCCAGTTCTGATGTTCAGCCTATAGAAATCCTCTGTGTACTCCTTAACTGTCATCCCTTTCTGTCTCAGATTTTGCATTTTCTTGAACATATTGATTTGATAATCCTTGGGCATGAACTTGGCCTTCAACTTGGCTACCATTGTGTCCCAGCTCTTTATCTTTTGTTTGTCTTTGCTTCTTCTTTCAGCCTGTAGTTCATCCCACCACAATGCTGCATATTTCTTTAATCCGGTGATAACATGTTTCACCCTTCTCTCTTCATTGACATCTTCATAGTCGAAATATTTGTCCATGGATCTTATCCAATCCAATAGCTCCTCAGCATCTAAATTTCCTTTATACATTGGGACCTCTATCTTGGATCTGCATCCCAATCTGGCAACTGCTCCTATCAAGCTTTCTTCAGAAACATCCTCTCCTGTAGCTTCTTCAATGAAATTCTTGCCCACTGCTTCTTCACTCTCTGCATCGCTAATGTCTCCAGTATCAGGTGCTCTCCTTTGCGTTGCCTCCATCGCCTCCAATCTTGCAAGAAGTTCTCGCATCTCCCTTTCTACAACTCGATTGGCTATAGGTTTCTCTCCTCATCTCCTCAGCGGCATTGTGTCGATTGTCTGTCACACATAGAATACAATTTTGAGTTCTTTTGTCTCCTCTTCTTTGCCTGTTGTCTGCAAGCAAAACTGATGCTCTGATACCATTTGATGCAAACCCCCCTTCTCTCCTAAGGGCTGCGCGACCTCCTGGTCTAGTATAGATCAAGAAACTGAGTCTGGTTGATTCTCTGGGTTTCTACTAGACCCCAAACCCACTTACACAGGTCCTTATCCAAATTTGTAGACCTTATGAGACCCACGAACCTTCTCCTGAGCATTGTTCCAATCTCAACGCCAAACAGGTGCTAGCTCTTCTCTGGCTAAGCCCTTTCCTTTACATGACCACAACTGTGACCACCCACCTGTTCAAAAGGTGCATCGTGATTTAGTGAGTCGGGTGTTTTCACGCGAGCCACTTTGACTCTCCCGATTGTCGAAATCCAGACAAGGACCTAGCGCTTGCTAGTCCCTTCCTTTTTCTGCTTCCCACGTGACCCCTCACTATGACTTGGGGCTAAACCTCCGAGCGCGTCGGGGTTTCGCGTATCGAGTATTCCCGATGTGAGGTACCTTCATCCTCCCAATGTCCGAACTCCTGATGGTGTCAGTCTGACAGTCCAAATGCTCCCTCGATCCAACGGTCACGATGAATTCGGGACTTCATGTTTCACGAGGTCGAAAGACTTATCACCTTTGATCCTCGAAATGCCGATATTTCACCCTGGACAATCAACGGTCCAGATCTCTCCTAGATCCAATGGCTCAGATCAAGTCGTGGATTCGGGCCTCATGAATTCTTGGCACTCGGTCCTTTGACTTCTCCCAAGTGCGAGTCAGCGAAACTTTGATCGTTCGCCACGTGTCCCTCCTGATGGACGGTTCCAATTCTCTTGTGTTCGGACCGAACAGATGAGATCTTTCCTCCTTTGCACTTAGGATTTCCTCAGACTTAGAATATTTTCTAAGTGTTCAGAGGTTTCGAACCTTTATCCCTCCGACGAGTCTGATTCTTGGATCTCTTTAACACTTATGAAGAGTGTTACTCCTCCTGATCTTGGCCTTATGAAGACTTCGACTTCCCGCGCACTCCTTGCATTTCAGGGATTTCGATTACTTAGATTCTAAGGATTTATCGAAGAGAAATTCCTCTCGCCCTCCTAGCATTCTCCTTTTTTTTTTTATTCTCCGGCTTCTTGCAAAGCCCCTTTCAACTTTTAGTCGAATCTCGGACCTGTGCACTCCTTGCACCAAATCTTTAAGCAAGATTTTGAGTTCTTGCGGATGGTTGTACAGGCATTGCACCAGTCTCTTTGCACTCCTTGCAAAGGGAAATTTTTGTGTTATCTCCTATGAGCTTCGGAACCGAAATAGATCTCGTCAACGCACTCTTTGCACTCTGTGTGCACACTTTGCATCGCTTCGACAGAAGAGAAACAATTGAAACTTATCCTAACATTCACAGTTCCATATACCCATGAAAACACAATGATAGAGAATTGCAAACAATGTTCACACCATGCATTGGATCAATTTTCCTATGTTATATTCAAAAGCGAAATTTGTTACAACTGTGATCAAAACAAAAATTGAAAACTCAGAAATCTCCTACTAACTTGCATCTCTGCAACTATGCAGCCAACTACCAACTACTCACTAGATGATTATCTGATTAGCCTCATTCGGATGTACAAAACCTCTATTTATCCCAGAGGGCTCTTAGGGGTTCCCCTGGCTACTTGTCTACTCTAAAACTTAACCTAACGACTATCTAGACTAGTCACATTCCAGAGCCAATGTGGAATCTCCCACTTCACTCGTAATCGTTCAAGCGTGCCTCAAAAGATTAATTTCGGCACTGAGTTAAGGCGGATTTCAAAATATCTGCTGCAACTACCAGCGTTGATCTCCCGTACAGATTCCTTGACATTGATAGGTCTTGCTCCACACGATTGACAGCGATGCTCCTGCATCATCAATGCTCATTAGGAAAGAAGAATCATGGGCAGTACGAAGAAGTTTGTCTTGTTGTTCCTGAGAGAAGGAAAGAAGCAAGGAGAAGGCAACAAATTGGAGATGAAGGCATCCTTGGAAGGATGTAGTGGCGAGCAACGTCAACAATTACAACAACTGATTGAAGACTACAAGGAAGTGTTTTAAGAGCCTCGGGGTCTACCACCCAAGAGAGAGGTTGAACATGAGATTCAGTTGTTGCTGGAATCACCAATGCCTAACATTGGGTTGTATAGAAAGTCTATCATCGAAGCAGATGAAGTAAAGAAGCAACTGCAACGGTTATTGGAGCAGGGAGTCATTAGACTCGGTATATCACCGTGTGGTTTGTGTTGAGATTTGGGTACCTTGGAAAGTGGTTCCCTTGTGTTTGTGAGTCTCTAAACACAAAGGGGAAGACTATTACCCTTATTACTTTACTTTATGTTCTAATTTCACTTTGACTTAGGAGTTTAAGTCAAAAGTGAAATATGTCACTTAAGTCATTAAAGTGACATTTAATTCACTTTGTTGGTGAGTTAAAGGACATGAGGAAAACTAAGGAAAGTGGGTTTCCTAAGTGAGATTTTAGGATTAAATCACACCCATTGATTAGACATGGCTAGATTGGATCTAGGCCATTGATCATTTAGGGATTGGCCAAAGAGAGGCTAAAGGATGGAAAAGGGCAAAGATGAGACTCATTCTTCACTTGAGAGATTTTAGAGGAGAGGAGGAGGAGAAGAACTCTTGGGCGCATATCTTAAGGAGGAGAGGGCGCATCAGGTCAAGACTTGAGGAGGAGCCATAGCTTTGGTCTAGTCTACCATGGAGTATGGGTTGCATCTTGGAGGAGGGTGCATTCATCTAGTAGAGGGGTGCACTTTAGGAGAGAGGTGCATCAAGCTTGTAGAGGAAGGCGCACCTTGAGGAGGAAAATCATTCACCATGCTTAAGTGCACTCTAGAGTGTAGAGGGTGCAAGGGTGAAGTGTTAGCTTTTTAGCTCGGGAGGTACTCCGCATATTTTGTCTTGTATGCAGATGTAACCTTATGTTTACACTACTAGGCACTTAACTTTGTAATGGGTTTTTATAAAGTTGTAAAGTGATTCTTTTATTAAAGTGACATTTTAATAAAGTCTACCTTCTAATTTTAAAGTGACCTTATTTCATAAAGTGCACTTTTGTAATAAAGTGAAATGTACTTTAATATTTTAAGCGAATCATTTTGGAGGGAATGAATTATGACCCTTGATCTTGAAAAGGGCAAGATTAGATCTTGGCCTTTGGATTTAGGGTTGAGAAGGTGAAAAGACACTTGAGAGGTAAACGGCCATTTTCATATTTATAAAAGAATGCATTGGGTAGTGTGCAAGACACAAGTGAAAGAGATTGAGAGAGATTTTCTAAGAGAGCTTCAGAGAGGAAAGTGAGCAGCTTGGTGGGCACATCTCCCAAAACAAAGTGGACACAAATCCCAAGGGAAAATTTATATGTGAGTACTGATATCATTTGTTGCTATTGGAGGCCGTACTGTACTGATCCGTACAATCCGTACAAGGAGAGAGGGCACGATTTTCAAGATAGCTTGTTCGCATGAAAATCGAGTTTGATCAGAGTGTTTTCTTGCTGTTGTTGGGCCATACTGTTCAGGCCATACATCATAATGTTGGAACAATTTTCTAGGCATTTTTTTCTGAGTGGGTCGTACAACTATACGGATTTGGCACGATTTTCAAGGCAAAATTTGTGAGGGATAGTTTTGGTGCTATGAGGTATTTTCTCTTGGCTAGAAATTGTGAGTTTGTTGTTGATATTTACTTTTCTGAAGTTGAATAATAAAATCTCTCTCTCTCTCTCTCTCTCTCTCTCTCTCTCTCTCTCTCTCTCTTGTTGGGTTTCCCCACATTGGGGTTTTCCCTGGATTTTGCCTAAATTTTCAAGTTTTTCATGGGTTATTGAATGTTGTCCATTGTGTTTATTTCTGCTGCATATTTGCTTAGCAATGTGTATTTTTGCTTATGAAAATTTCTGAATGTGGGTATGAGACATTTCAGAGTTCATGCAAACAATTATCTCTAGGTTGTTAAGTGTATGAAAGAATTGTTAGCTTGTTGATTTTGTCATTAAAGTATTAACATGGTATGAGAGCTTTGTCTTTGAGTGACAGTAAATAGTGATATTTTTGGGCAAGTTTGTTGACCGCCCATTTAGCACCGTTGGTCAATTCATGTGTCATGAAGAGATGCATTGTCAGATGCTCATGTTGTCGAAGACTTTGGTTCTACATGGCATGTTTAGCCCCAACACTTATTTTTGTAATTGGAATTTCCGCACCCCTGCGTGGGTTAATAATGTAATAGGTCTGCATGAGTCATGTTTAGGTCAGTTACCTTGGGATCGATTCACTAGGAGATTTCCTTTCATCGAGGGTTTTTTATCCTCAGGTTATCAATTGGGATTTTCATCCTTATTGATTTCCCTTGAGTTTTTCCCTCACACTTGCAATAATTCCTCCAAAGTGGTGAACGGCGTTCTAGTGGGCTTATGTTTTTGTAACTATTATAGGGAATCATTTTAAATGACCATGCAAGACATCTTAGAAAGTTTCATAGAATTCCGTCAAGTCTAAGTTAATTTTTTTTAATTAATTAATTTTTAATTAAATTTCCCTAAGTTTGGAGGTTTAATTATTTAATTAATTAATTATTTTTGAGCAATAATTGTAAAGACTAGGTCCTTGGATTTTTGATAGGGGTATTTGTGCTCAAAAGAAATGGAATAGCACCCCCTACATCCATGGACCAAGTTTCAGCTCAGTCGGACAACTTTAGCCATGGGTTAGTCCACCCAGAGTGTCAGTTAGTCTAAAACAATAATTTTAATTGCTAAAGTCCAAACATGGCAAAAATGTAAAATTGTAATAATGAGTTTTGAGGATGTAAAATGATGGAATAAAGGTTAGATAGAGCCTCCCTAAGCATAACATAACCCTCCCAACCTTTTCCAACCTATTATAACCCCTTTCCCACCTTCCACACTCAAAAGTTGCGCCCCACTAGGGGGATTGACGTTTTTCCTTTTTTATTAATTTTGTGACTTGAGTGTGGCCCCCTCTCTTGAGCTTTGGCTTTACTTAACCCTCATAAATCACCCTAGCGTTATCCCACACCTTATACCTCATTAATTCCTTTCCATCTCTTCTGTTTCCCCCATGTGGTGCGCCCTCCAAGAGGAGTTATGACCCCCTCCATCTAGAAACTCCACAAATGATTTTTTAAAAAATTATTTGAGACTTCTCACCTTCCTTGGCATCAATCCCAAGGCCTCCCACACCTCTTTGCTTGATCCCAACACCTCCTACATTTTTCTACACACTAGATCTAGCTCTCAAACCCTAGATGGTGCGTCCTAGCCTTGAGATCTACTCATTTGTTTGGTGGTGGACACTTGGCTTAGATCCAAGAGAGGTAGTTTTGCCTCTCCAAGTATAAATAGATCTCCTTTATCACTCCCAACTCACCATATCTTGAGCTATTGTTATGGTACTTGATTTTCCACTCTCTATCTCTCTTTTCCATCCATTTTCATTTTCTTCTCTAGGGTTTTGGAGCAAGTGTTTCTCCAAGATCCCTCTTCTTGAAGCAATAATAAAGGAAACTTTGGAGGATATTTTGGGAAGATCTACAAGTATTTGTGTTCTTGAAAACATATGAGGTATAATCTTTTCAATTTGATATGATGCATGTATGAATGGATCTTAGGTAAAGTATTTTATTTAAGTAGGTTTTGCAAAGAGTATTCTTGTGAATATATATATGTGGTTAGCTAGATAAGATGTAAGTATTTCACTTATTATTTTAACCCTCCATATTATCCATTGTATGCATGCTATTGTGTTGAGTTTTTTCAGGTTGAACCTCAAGGGTTTCATTAGATGTGCCTTGGGCAAAAGTCTATTCTTTGAGGCTCACATACACTCCAAGCAAGCTTCTAGTATTGCTTCCTCTTCTTATATTGYTGTCCAATCCATATTTCAGCTAGCATAATATAGTCTTGTGGTCATCATAAACTAAATTTCTCATTAAGTTTTTCAAGAAGAACTTTTCCCTTAAAAAGGCAAAGTTTTTTCTCCATTTGTGTAGTTGTGTGTAGCCTTCCTAGCAAGGGAAACCTTGTTGGTTTTGCAGGTACCAGATCTGGTTGAGAGGAGTCTTGGCTACCCAAAGAAATCCACACAACACTAAAAGGCCCTCCAAGGGGGGTTTGTAGCTATCTCTCAACCCTACTCATCATTTTCTACATTTTTCTTGCTTGTTTGCTTCCTTTTTCTTGCTTGTTAGCGACTCACACTACTAGGGGAGGAAGGGTACGAACTTCTCCCACATGTGAGGCTTTGGGAAGGCTAGATCTAGTTCATTTTGTTTCTTTTTTTTTGCCTTTTTGAGTTCTCTTAGAGCTAGGACATGAGGTTTATAAGGTGGAGGGCACCTTCTCAACCTAGGACATGGGGTAGCTTGGTTGCTTGGGTTGCTTGTTTGCTTTCTTGTTTATTCTCTATCTTCTTGCTTGCTTTTGTGTTGTTTGCTTCTATCTACATCATAAATATCTAACTTGAACAAGATAACTAATCACCTACCTAGTTGGGAGAGGAAAACCCCAATAGGTAAGGCTAATATCCAATGTGTTATTGATCTAAGTGCTAAATGTTTTGATGTACATGTTCTAGATCTATATCACACACCTAATAACTACCTAGAATAAGCCTATTGGGCCTCATAAGCAACTAAAGCAGATCTCATGCATGTTTAGTTCTCTCAAGTGCTTTTCTCTATGTGCATGCTTAGATCTTAAATCTTGAATGTTTAAATGCTCTAGAAGTGGATGGTTAATTTCCTCATTACATGGATCATTGATGTTATTTCCATGTGCTTAAAGTAACTTGTTTCTAAGTAGTTAAGTAAGCAACATATTTCCTTCTTCTACACACTTAATGCTCTCATACATGGTGTAAATGTGGTTAATTTATTGCTTGGCAAGTTGTCCTTGCCCTCATTTGTTATTCTTTTTTTTGCAAGCTATCTAATTGTGCATCTAGTGACTTGCGTTCACATAGCATATATGTGTTAATGTCTTTAAATTCATAAGATTAAACAACACAACTTTAAGGCCAAAGTGAGTTTCGGCCAAGTCACCAAATCACTCCGTAAAAGTGTCATAAAACTCTCAAAACACTCTAAAATACTCCTAAAATTCTACCTAACTTATATAACAACTTAATAGAATACTTTAGGGTACCTTAGACCACCATATTCACCATCTAAAATGGGGCTTGAGGAAAACAACAGAGGGTATTGGCAGGGGACTGTCTCGTGGCACACCAAGTGTGTGTCCTCTCTGGGAAGTACTCTTGTTTTGGGCTGACTGGTTCTGCTAGGGTTGGCCTCGTTGCCATACTATCTTGAGCATCCAACTGTTATTTGGCAATAGGAGGAGAGGCTTTGGTGAAAGTTTTAAGAAAATTTGATAAATCTTAAGAAAGCCTAATAATTAAACCTTAGACCAAACCTAATAGAATATTTGGGGGTTTAATCATTAAGAGTGTGTATCATCTTTGGTAATCTTATCAACATTTGTGCTAAGTCTTCTAAATCTTCTTAAGTCGTTGTTGATCTTGCTCGTGATGATAATAATGTGTTGATATATCGATGATGATCTCATAACTATGATGAATTGTTGATATGATGCTTTAATCCTTTGACATCCTGCACAAACACAATTAGATAATTGGTTAGCTTGTTGTTGTAATCTATCATTCTTTAAATTGTAAATTTTGTGAGTAATTGTACATGATATTCTATGATTGGATTTATTATTTTGTAATTTTTGTAAGTAACTTGTAATTTTTTGTAATGAACAACCCCTTAACATAGTCACTAGTACATATGACCAAATTTGTGACGGTTGTTCGTTGATATTGCCACACTTATCCGTCGCAATTTCCACGAACGCCGAGTTTTTTTTTCGTCGTAATATTTCGTCACTATATCCACGATCCAGGTGTGCGTGGAAACATCGATGAAATTAGCTAGCCACGTGTCAGCAACTTCAATATTGGTTGACCTTCTTCATCGTCGCAATTACGACACAATTTCATCGCAATACCAACGAAGAAATGTGCCAAGCCAATAACTTGCGACGCAGCTACTGAATGTGGGACGAAATTTCATTGCAACTTGCGACAAAATTGTGTGGTAATATCGACGAGTGCTCTTTCTGAAAACCATATTTACGACGGACTTGCTATATATGCGACGAAACTTAATGGAACAGTGCGACGAAAATTCGTCGCTATAGCAATGGTTATGGTAAAAAAATTCTGACGAAAGTCCGTCGATATTGCGACGATTACTGTAGGTTTAAAAAAAAAAAAATTACATGAAATATGGTATTACCATATTACATTGTAATATGGTATGCCATATTACAATGTAATATGGTAATGCCATATTACATTGTAATATGGTAATGCCATATTACATTGTAATATGGCATTACTTTTACATTGTAATATTCTAATATATTGTAATATATATATCCCCTAGAAATAATCAAGGCGTTAACCAACCAAATATTGTAAGCATGTGTTATCATGAAGTTGGATTAGAAGTAAGGATATCAAGAATTGTAATGCATCAATATTTAATCTAATGAAAATTGAAATTTCATTTGAAATCAAAGCAAATTTCTTATTATACACAATGGTAGAACCTTTGATACAATGAAGGAGTTGGATAACATAACACTTGAAACTTTTGTTTCCTTGAGATCTTGAGAGATGATGAGGCTATGAATTTTCATGTTGAAAGTTTGTAATGAAGATAGTATCATGGAATCTTTGGGACCTTAT
>ML828435.1:43863-59603 GCA_009831015.1 Picea engelmannii | reverse complement strand
ATGGCTTTTTATAGCCAAGCATTGGGTTATTATGTGGCCTCTTTTGAATGTGAAAAGGGGCTCTTTAGGGCACAATTAGGTCTTTGACCAACCCACCATGAGGATTGAGCTTGGATTTGGTGTCAAATCGACTTGGGAGCCGATCCATTAGTGGTTGGGAAGCCGACCAGTTTCAATAAATGCGTCGTTTAGCAGGCGCGCGGGTTTTTCGCCCAACAGCCACGCTTCGTGCGCGTAGGCGCGCCTTGTACGATGTTGTTACGCGCGCACGCGCGCGCGCCCATGTTCTGTAAAGCGCCCTTTGATTTTTGATCATTTTGTATAGTTTTGACCCTTTTGTTGTGCTGTGGAATTAACCTTGTGCCATGAATGACTTCTTTTCTGTTTTGATGATACGGAGTTCTTGTTGCCCTGTGCGGACGAAATTTCAGTGATAACAGTTATTTTGTAGTCTTCTTTGCCAAAATTATAACCAAATTATCATTAGTTATTTTGGAGTCTTCTTTGCAAATAATGTATGTCATTTTCTAGATAGATCTATTATTTGTAGGTTCAACACATTTACATGGTATCATATCAATGGAATTCTAGGGAAAATACACACCTAATTATTTTTTCAGGTACCGAAGATTCAAGACAACAGAAAAATGGAATTTCCAAAAGAATTCATTCTTACACCGTACAATTTCTTTGCATGGAAAGATAATATGATAGTACATATTCTAGGAAGAGGATTATACAAGTTAACCATGGACACAGAGACTGAACCCACATAAGCCATAGAAAAATCCAAGTATCTGAATAGAATGGATGAAGCGTTTGGAACTATTTGTTGCCTCATTTCTCCTAAACTCCTCTTTCACATATCCTCCTGTAAAACCCCCAATGAATACTGGACCATCATGGAAGGGATTTTTGGAAAAGAGGATGAGATGAGGGGACACATTCTCGAGGTATAATTTCTCACTTTGGATCCAAAAACCTCCAACAATCTCCAATATTTATTTACCAAACATAAGGATTTGTTGTTGCAACTCAAGGCTTGCAGGGTTGATAAATCTGAGGAGAAACAAATGTTTCTCACCATTCTCTCCAAAATTGGTCTGGAATACTTAGTCTGTGTATACAAATTTCATTCAGTTAGGCTCAGCTCTGGAGCCACCTAGAAGATTCCCTCTCTTGAGGTATTTATTGAATCTCTAACACAAGAGCATAACAAGCTTATCAACATGAGAAAAATCAAAGGCCCAAAGGTGCATGCACTTGTTGTACATGATATTAGAGGTCATTAAAATCATAAATCTAAAGACAAATACAAAATGAAATCACATTCAAATCCAAAGAAGGAATGGTACTCAAAACCCTTCAACGATGCCTCTGGATCCAAAGGTGTAAAGGGGAGAAATGTACATACTTCCATAAAGGATTCCATCCAGAATCCACATGTATGTAGAAACAGATAGATCAAATGGCCAAAATACTTCAAAAAAACAATATTAGAGATCGCATCCCTGAGGGTGCCAAGAAGAAGAAGCCAGAATATCAGAATCCCAAGAAAGACAATTTTAGCCATGCTTTGATTTCCATCAACTCCTCTCTTGATGCTTGGATTGTATAATCGGGTGCACCACACCACATGGAATCCAAAAAATAAGTATAGTCTTCATTGGATGAATGCAAAGGTCCTCCTATTCTAATGGGGGAAAAATCTCTAGTTGAGGTCACCGACAAAGGAAGAATTGAACTCACAAACAGAAGCTTCGAGAATGTGCTACATGTTCCCAAAATTTTTGTCAATCTTCTCTCCGTGTATCAAATGAAAAACTCTGGCAGGTGAAAGAGATTCATATTCACACCTGATGCATTGGATATATATGACATGAAAATCAATTCCATGGTTATTACCAGTGAGGTAAATCATCAATCCAGACTCTACACATTTTTTGAATTTATTGAACTAGATTTTGCATTACTGCTTACCCATGTTGAGGAAAGCAGTAGGATATGGCATGAAAGGTTCACACATTTAAACTTTAGATATATGAAACATATTAGAAAGAAGCGAATGTTTGATAGTCTACCTGACATCCACTTCTGCAAAGTAATTTGTGAGGGAGGTGTTCTTGGAAAAAATCCTCAAGAGAAATTCAACAAAGGAAACACTCAGAAGGATTCCTCTCCTTTAGATCTAATCCATAACCTCATGGGCCCTTTTCTGCATCCATAAATCAGTAAATCAAGGTACATTCTATTTTTTGTTGATGATTTCTCATGCTTCACATGGATTTTCTTTCTCAGGAAAAAATCAGAGGTCTTTCAACACCTCAAAGATTTCAAAGCCCTTGTTGAGACACAGTGAGGAAAAAAAATCAAAGTCCTCCGAACAGATAACAGGGGAGAGTATGTCAACCATGAGATACATAATATTTTTCATAAGGCTGGGATTTATTTGTAGCACACGTTTCCTTATACTCCGCAGCAAAACGGATTTGTTGAGCGGAAAAATAGATCTCTAAAAGAGATGGCATCTTGCATGCTACATGCAAAGTCACTTCCACGGAGATTATGGGTTGAAGCACTTAATTGTAAAACCTACATCCAAAATAGATCTCTTCATATATATGTCAAGGATAATACCCCCTATGAGGCTTAGAGTGGCCTCAAACTGGAAGTGACCCACTTTTTTATTTTCAGTTCATGTGCATGGCCTAGGATTCCCTCTAATAAGAACACATAACTTGATCCACAGAGCACAGAGTGTATCCTTGTAGGATACCCTAATGGTGTGAAGGGATAAAGACTTGTTGATATTTCCTTGGACCGGCTCATCATTGATCATAGTGTCCAATTCGAGGAAATTGTCTCGCATGTACCTCAACAGTCGCATGCAAACACTTTTGTTCTTCCACTTGTCAGAGATGATGAGCATGCACATGTTGAATCCTCTTTAGATGAGAGTTGTGATTCATAGAATTCAAATGATCTAGATACAAATTCATTACAATCATATGCAAAGTTAGTGCATACATATGTATATGCAGAGCCAGATCCGAGGCCCAAATGAGCCAAGACTACTCTTCATGATGCAGGAGATCTTGTTGGGGATCCGGTTGATACTAGGAGGATTCGATCAGATTTCAAGGAGCCTCGTCTTGCACTCACTTCCACTGAACCAATGCCACCCATGCATATTTTCTTGGTTGAGTCTTCACATCCACAGTCCTATGGCGAAGCTTCTAGAAATCCCTTTTTGGAATGCACCATGTAGGAGGAGTACAACTCCCTCCTCGAGAATCATACTTGGGATATGATTCCCCTTCCTTCAGGAAGGAAACTTGTTAGGTACATATGGGTCTCTAGGACCAAAAGTGCAGTGGATGGATAGGTTAGCAAATACAAAGCCAAGATAGTTACTAATTTCTTTCAGCAAGTGCATGGAATTAACTATCATTAGTGTTGGGCCCGCAATATGGTTAATATAATGATGTTGATTGGATCCTTTTTTACCAAATGTGTATATGTATTTTTCTGTTTTGAAGAGTTTTGAAGAGTTTTTGTGTTGAAACACCATGATTCATACCAGGTATGCATGATTCATGTTTTATGATGGTTTTGAGTGTAATTCAGCATGTTTTAACGATTTCAAGAAACTAATTCGTGTTCTCTATGTCACAGGGAAAAATCGCAACTCATTTTTGCATCTGGTACTCCATCCGGCACTCTGTCCTTCACTAAAACCATGGGTGATTTGACGGTTATCATATCGGTGGCCAGCGATGGGAGAATCAGAGACATGGGTTTTCCTTGTGCTTGTAGCCTCCAGCTACTGAACTTCTGACAACTCGATTTGGGTTGTTATGTTGGGTGATTATTGACTTCCCTTGTTTCTAGAAGCCACCGACAGTTAAGACGCATTGAATGTGATTTTTTGTTTTTAGAGAAGGTCGACCATTCTAGTGGTCGACCTCTCAGCTTGTAAATCTATAAATACCACCTCAGTGGTCAGACAGACAATGTTAGAGAGAAAAATACAGTTCAGCTCTGTTTTCCTATTTTCAAACACATTTTGCTAAGACTGTGTAAAACTACATTTCTTATTTTAATGTTCAATTCATGTTGTTGAGATCTTGGTTAGTCTTTGAAGAGTAGCCACGACTTGTTGGGGGACCCACCAGCAGTCTGGGTGAATATCTAATTAGTTTTCTTGTGAATTGAATAGTGTAGTCGTCATTTTATTTATTTATTGTACATGAGTTTTCATTATGCTTCTTTATTGTATAAATTGTTGTTTATAATTTAATTGTTTTAGTTCAGTTTTGCAGGTTATTGTGGAGACTAGTGTTAATATGCAATGACTTTTTAATTAGTAGGAACTAGCTTGCAAGCTTAGATACTAACCCATGTGTGTAATTAGATGACAGTTAGATTTTCTATATACTGAAATAGAATTTAAAACAGAGTTAAAACAGGATATTTAGTTCAAGATTTCTTTGGCAAGGTTTCGGTAGATGGATAGTTGTTAGTTTTAGTTTTCATTTCCAATTTGATTATCTAATTGTTGTTTAGTTTTTCTTATCTAGTTGTTAGTTAGTTTGCTCATCTAATATCTTGTCATATGTTGAAATAGAAAATAGGATTTAATTTATCTTTTATGAGCATTTCCTCTTTTGCAATTTGAATTGTTAAAATAAGATTAGTTTAGTTTACTTTATGCAATTTCCTTTTATAGATCTAGGTTGCAATTTTAATTCGAAGTTGATTATTAAGTTTAGTTTTCAGTTATGAATCTAAGTAGTATGAATTTGCTTATATTACTGTAGAATGCATATGAATTTAATAGAATAGTGTTTTTATATTGTTGATGACTAGTGCATAAATTGAAGAATCACATGGATATGCAGGATAGTTGATGTTGCTTCTATAATGGCTAAGTTCTCATTGGATTGTCTAATTCAAACTTTTCACTTTGCTATCAAATTCAATATTGAGTTTATCCCTCTTGAGTTATCGTTAATTGTTAAATGTAATCGTGATATCATAAGACACCGAAGACATAACCATCAACATTATATTTGATTTTCCTTGCTTTTATAGATTAGAGGATAGTTTCCTTGCTTTTTAGAGAATAGTCTTCTTGCTTTGGTAGATTAAAGAATAGTTTCCTTATCATAGAATAAAGAGTAGTTGTTGATGCTTTGAATTTAGTAGATTAAGATTTCCTTTTATAAATTAGAAGTTATTGCGAAATTTAATTTAAGAATAGAGTTCACTTGCTTATTAGTTTGATTAGTTGCTTATTGAGTAATTTTGATTAGTTTACTTCCTGTAGAAGTTATCATAGGTTAGTTAGTTGTTTGCTTGCTTGTTTACTTGCTTTAATAGGGTAGTTGTTTTCTTGTCTATTTTTCTTTGATAGGGTAGTTGCTTGTCTATTTACTTGCTTTCGTAGGATAGTTTCTTATTGAATTTGAATAGGTTAATTAAAGTAGTTTGGTGTTGTTATTGCTTATTAGGTAGATAGTTTGTTTTTTCTTATTTTCATGATTAAGTTAATTCGCTTTAAGTAGGGTTTTCATTTGCTTTCATAGAACTATCCATCGATCCTTTGTTCAAAGGTTACTTAGGGTACATAGTTTAAGTTTCTTAGTAGGGTTTGATCATTAGTAGTCTTTGCTTGAGTAGATTATCCCTTCAATATCATGTTTCCTTAGTTAGACTATACTACCTCTAGCCTTTCTGCCTTGGCACATATAGTGCTACAACTCTAAGTTTACTTACCCTGGGTTAACAATTTAATTGAGGGTTTTTAGTGTTTTTTAGTGCATATAGAATACCCATCATTTTTGGCGTCGTTGTCGGGGAGTTGTCTCAAGGTAGGAAATAGTTAGAAAATAGATCATTTCTAAACATTAGCATTAGTTTGGTGGCAGGAGAACTTTAAGACGAGAGGTAAGAACCTGTGCATCTGTTATAGCAGGTTCCCCCAAACCCAATGGTATTTTTTCCTTTTGTTTTTGTTTACTTTCATGAATAGACCTAGAGACCCAAAAGGTAGATACATTAAATCTAAATCAGATCTTTCAACCAAGGTTCCTTCTGACCTTTTTGGGGGAAGGAACCTTCCACTCATAAATTCCGCAGACCGATACCGAAAAACAGGAGCTAGCTCAACCCAAAGAGCTAAAGTAGTCTATGAAGAGACTAATATAGGGAGCACTATAGAACAAAAAATTGAAGTATCAGTAATATTTGGACAGGAGGCAAGACCACTCGAGCCTTCCATAGAACCAAAAAATACAACCTTTGTTTTCTTACCACCATAAGGAGATCCTAACTTTGAGGACATCATAGAACCTAAACAGGTAAATACCTTGTTTGGTATTTCAGCCAACATAATTGTCTCCCAAATTGACACAGAAACTTTGGCATCAATAACCTCAACCGGCTCGAGTAGAGTCCCAGACACCCAAACAATATGAAGACCTTCCCATCAGAGGGATACCTTGTTCTCTTCAAAGATAAAACCACTTAATTACTCTCTTTCTGGAAACCAAACCAGTATGGATGATCGGGAAGATCACAACAATGAAAGACACGAGGAGGAAGAAGAAGCTAGAAACCAAACCAAAACTACCTTCGGGTTTCCAATTTTGGACACCACCCCAAATGTCAATATGAAAAATATTCCTCTCTCAGCACTGCCTACCTTTTATGGTAAAAGAAGTGAAGATCCAGACACCTTCCTATTTGAGTTCTACATGTAAATCCCTTTACTAAGGCTTCAAAATGGTAATTTGTAATCTAAATTTATTTTCCTTTCTTAAACACGACATCAAATTTCTATTTATGTTTGCATTACGAGAAATCTAACTAATTTATTTTGAAGTTCTAGCAAATTAACCAGCTAAATATTAAATTCTCATTTTATACAGTCCAAAATAGTCATAAAACAGATTACTCATCATATTACATAATTTCAATACATAGGTACATATCATAACTTTCATTCAGACCAAATTAGTACCATATCTTTCATTCAGACAAAATTAATACTGGTAAAATACCTCTTGAAGAAGAAGTTTGTCCTTTTCTTTCCGGTTGTTGCTAATTGCCTAAAGACTTCTTGAAACTGCCTAAAAACTGAATCTTTTCCTCCCATCCAACTAGGAACAGAGGCTCTCTAGCTCCCTAGCTCTAGGAACCCTTGCGGTTTCCTAGCCCCTCGAGCCCAAAATCACCAGAAACCCCGGTGGCCTTTATGCCAGACCTCCAACAAGCTCCTCAGCAAAACCACAACAAGCTCCTCCACAAAACCACAACAAGCTCCTCCACAAAACCACAAACAGAGCTCGTAATATGATCCTCCCCCCAAAATAATGCTCCCCCCTTGCCTTATCCTCCCCTCCATCATTCACCGCCTTCTTCCTTCATTTAATTCTCAACTACCCTTCGTCAATTAGGTGTTAACCACCTTATCCCCTTTTCATTAATGGGTTGATCTTCCGATACAAAATAATAATCAATAATTTATTAAACTGGATTTTATTAAACAGATATTTAATCATGAAATTAATTAATTAATTAAACCAATATACATTCAACTAATATTTAACCATGACAATTAATTAATTAATTAATTAATTAAACTAATACACATTAAACAATTATTTAAATCATGACAATTGATTAATTACTTAGGGTTGTTGCATACACCCACCCTTCAGGAAACTTTGTCCTGAAGTTAAAGTATTTTATGATACAAGGGAAAAGACACTTGGTTCACACATTCATATCCAATAACCAACATTATCAGTAAGTAAGCCAAGAAAATTCATACATACTAGTGTACATGTGCAAGAAAATCATGTGTAGCTAGTACATACAAGTTGTGTGCATGTAATAATAACAATAACTATCACCTCTATAGTAATTTATGTATGCATCCAATCCAATCAACAAGAATATTCAATTTATAAAAGATAATAAACCAATCAATTGTTTGTGAAATCCCTTAATTACAATAATCTAGCTCAATAATGTTTATTTAGACAAATGTAGTTTAGTTAAGTAATTATGAATATACATATATACACATTTTCTTTTTAGAAGGAAAAACAATAAATTCCACCATAAGGCAAATCTCCATACACTCTTAACTATTTCTACTCATCCTTCCTCCCTAACTTACTTCCATCTTCCATTCCTATCCTTCCTCTTTTTGACTATCTTGGAGCGTCAACTATATTGGCCTAACTCCAAATAGAACCCGTAAGCGGAAGTGTCACTATCTTGACCAAGCTTCCCCAACAGGCAACTGACAGTCATCATCACACATCTAGGGGAGCATGAGCTAACACCGTCCTCCCATGACTCCAGGTTTTGGAGAATATATGATGGGAAATGCCTCCACCCCTCCTAATAGGACTTGGGCCCACACCCTACAATGGAATATACAGTGGCACCGTGTTGCTGGGAATTTTGTCATTGTTTATTCAGTTTTAGGCAATCTCACAATCTGAAATCCTACATTGGTCCACATATCATAGCAATGCATTCAAACCAATATAATTTCACATACAAAGATTCATACCATATTGTTTCTCGATCAGTGGTCATGATATCCACTTTCATTATCATTATCCCTTGGCTATTTCATAGCCCAATGACCTGCAGATTAGTCTATAACACAAACTCATACATATCTATGCATTATCATCATGTAATTGCATACAACCATAATCTCAATTCGGTATCCACATACCAACAACTTTAACATCAAAGTTTTCAAGTTAGAAATAGATCTCGTAGTATTCCCATAATTCAATTAACGTTACCCGTTCATAAAATTTTCATTTACATAATAGATTGCATCATATCCATGATCATTCAAATAACATTTAAACCTTCACAGGATTCACATTCACATAGTATATCGCATCATATCCATCATCATTCAAGTGATATTTAAACATTTATAGAATTTATATTCACATAGTATATCACATCATATCCATCATCATTCAAATAACATTTAAACATTCATAAAATTTACATTCTCACAATATATCGCACCATATCCATCATCATTCAAATACATTTAAACATTCATAAAGTCTCATACGTCTTAAAATTTTGAGTGTATCATTAATAGTTTCACTGTGAATAGAAAATAAAGGTGATTAGGCCTCAGGTAATCCTAGTTGTCTAAGTCAAAAGGTGGTGTTTCATACACCCAACCTTCGACAAAAATATTCTCGAGGCGGTCAAAATAGTGAGCGATAATCTCATCGTAATGTCTCGACATCCTCCCAAGTAGCAGATCCTGGACTATACTTGTCCCACTAGACCTTAAGTTGGTCTACCTGACGGTTCCTGAGCTGTCAGACTCTACAGTCCAATATGTGTAACGGTTCTACCGTGAGGGTTCCCACATCTGATACCTGCAATTCCTTCCAATTTAGTTTATGTGATTCAACAACAACATAATGACGTAGAACATATACATGAAAAACATTATGAGTTTTATGCAGGTGGGGTGGAAGTACGCGACGATAGGCAACGAGTCCAATTTTCTCTTGGATTTTGAACGGTCCTATAAATCGAGGTGACAACTTTGTCCCCTTCCCGAACCGAATGGTACTCTTATTGGTTTTGATACGAATGAAAACCTGATCTCCCACTTTATAACATCGGTTGGTCCTGTGTGCACCCGCATAACTTTTCTGTCTATCTTGTCCTTCCTTTAGTCTCTGCCTAATATGAATCACCTGTTCCTCTATCTTTTGAATCATCTCTGGCCCAACTGTTACTCGGTCTTCTAATATTTCCCAACTCAACGGTGTTCTACATGGCCTTCCATATAGAGCTTCATAGGGTGGCATTCCAATGGAGCTATGAAAATTGTTATTGTAGGCAAACTCTACCAAAGGTAGGTACTTCTCCTAATGGGTTTGATTATCCATGAAATACATCCTAAGCATGCCTTCCATGAATTGATTTACTCTCTTAGTTTTCCCATCCATTTCAGGATGATAAGTTGTGATTAAGTTCAACTGAGTCCCCAACGCTGACTGCAAACTTGTCCAAAATCTAGAAGTGAATCTGGAGTCCCTATCTGAAATGATCTTCTTAGGTATCCCATCCAAATGGATTACCTCACTTACAAACATGCGTGCCACATCAGTGACATCGTAAGTATATCTAACCGGAATAAAATGAGCACTCTTGGTTAACTTATCAACTATCACAAGGATGGCATTGTGTCTATGAGATGTGAGCATCAACCCCACAACAAAATCCATAGAAATGACTTCCCAGTTGGTCATAGGAACATCATGTGGTTGTAGGAGACCTACCGGGTGATGGTGGTCAGCTTTCACTTGTTGAAACTCTAGGCACTTGGTGACGAAATGGACTACATCGTGCTTCATGCCTACCCAGAATAAGAGCTTCCTCATGTCTGCATACATTTTCTTCACACTCGAATGTGCACAATAAAGTGCTCTATGGGCTTCCTTCAATATGATGCTTCGAATATCCCCACCTTCAGGGATGTACATCCTTCCTCAATATCTCAATAGTTTTTCTACTTCTAGACTATATCCTTCATAATTTGGATCTAATTGCCTCCCACTCTGGAGGTTTGAGGTAACCTTCAAATACCAACTGTCTCCAAGGAGTTGTGTCAACACACGTTCCCTCAGATTGAATTTTAAGGGTACCAAGGAGAAGACACGTGGTCTCCTACTCAAAGCATCCATGACCACATTCTCTTTTCCCTTGATATATGAAATACAAAAATCATACTCACTCATGAACTCACTCCATTGCCTTTGCCTGGCATTCAGATCCCTTTGAGTGAAGAGATGTTTTAAACTTTGATGGTTTGTTTTGAGCTCAAAGTTTCACCCTACTATATAGTGCCTCCAAAGTTTCAGAGCTAGCATTATAGATGGCAACTCTAAATCATGAGTAGTGTAAATCTCCTCGTGTTTCTTCAACTTCCTTGATGCATAAGCTATCACTCCCCCATCCTGCATTAGCACGGCCCCCAACCCTTTCTTCGAGGCATCCATGCAGACTATGAAGTCCTTTTCCATATCTGACACTCGTAGAATTGGCACACTAGTTAGTAACCTCTTAAGATCAATGAATGCACTATCACATTCTTCTGTCCATTCATACATGACCCCCTTGCACTACAAAGTGGTGATGGGCTTCGCTATTTTAGAGAACCCTTCCAAAAATATCTGATAAAAACCTGCTAGCCCCATGAAGCTTCTTACCTCATGAGCATTTTTCAGCACTAGCCATTCCATAATGGCCTTTACCTTTTTTGGGTCCATAGAGATTCCTTCGCCAGAAATGATATGCCCTAAATAGTGAATTTCTTTCTGGAAGAATGAACACTTTGAAAACTTCCCATACAATCTATTCTCTCTAAGGTAGGACAACACCACTCATAAGTGTTCCTCATGCTCTCTTTCGTTCTTGGAATAGATGAGGATATCATCTAAAAAGACTTGTACAAAGCGGTCTAAGTACTTCCGGAATACACCATTCATGAGGCTCATGAATACTGTTGGTGCATTGGTTAATCCGAAAGGTACTACAATGAACTCGTAATGCCCAAACTGAGTTTGAAAGACAGTTTTAGGATTATCGCCTTCCTTAATCCTTAACTGGTGATACCCTGATCGAAAATCAATTTTTGAGAATACCGTTGCTCCTTTCATCTGATCAAAGAGGTCATATATTCGTGGCATTGGGTACCTATTTTTCACTGTAGCATGGTTCAAGTCTTTGTAATCTATACACAGTTGTAAGGAACCATCCTTCTTCTTCACAAAAATTACTGGTGCACCCCAAGGTGACACATTGGGCCTTATTATCCCCAAGTCGAGTAGCTCTTTCAACTGCATCTGCAACTCACAAAGTTCTGGCACTGTCATCCTATACGGAGTCTTGGAAATTGGTTCTGCACTAGGTTTTAACTCAATAGTAAAATCAAGCTCCCTCTCAGGAGGTAACCCTGGCAACTCATTTGGAAAAACATCCTTAAGCTATGACAATACTGAGTACTAATCCAAGGAGGGTCCTTTCCTTTCACTCACTGCTTCCACTACATAAAGTCAACACCCTTGCCTCATGCACCACTTAACCTTCATAGTTGAGATAAATCGTAGAGACACCTTTCTCCGTACACCATGGATCTCTACTGACCTTCCTTCATCGTCAACACAAAACACCTTTTTTGCGAAACAATCTACCATAGATCGATGAGCTTCTAACCAATCCATTCCAATGATTAGGTCATACGTTCTGAGAGTAGCGACGTATACCTTCAACCTGGTAGTACACACTCCCAGGTCTACTAGACAATTGCCAATGCTTGGTCCTACCACTTGTTTTTCCCCCGAAGCCATCTTGAATTTTTTAAAGTTGCCATGCTCGTAGGCTGCCAACCCACTCTTTTCTAATGCAGATGGTGAAACGAGACTATCTGTAGCACCAGAATCAAATAAAATTTTAACATTGATATGATTTAGTGTACCTGATGATTCCACCACCGTGGATTGATGTTCTACCTGGAGATTATTAATTGTTGCATAAATCTGGTGGCTGCCACTTTCTCTCCCCATCGGGGCCTTTCCTTCTCTATGCAAAAATATTGCTTGCAACTCTGGGCAGTCACGCTGGTAATGGAGTCCTCCACATCCCCAACATGTAACACGAGATTAAACCTGCACATTGTTCTGTGACGGTCTCTGAAATGAGTTGCTTCCCCTGGAACCCCAGACCCTACTAGATGCTCCCTGAGATGGTTGTGAACCTTCTTGCATCGTTGGTGATGGGAGAGATGCTGCACTTGCTGCCATTGAAATACCTATAGCAATTGTCCTTCATGCGACTCTATTACCATAAGGAGGTTTCCTAGAGCTCCCTCCCCTAGAGAGGGTCCTAGGGGCCTTCCCTACGAATCCAGGATGATGTGGAAAGGTTGATTGCATACCTCCATTTAAGCTCATGTGTTCCTCAGCATAACTTGAATTTCCAACTGCTTCCTCTACTGCAGATAATTTCCACATCCGTACCATGGCCCTTATCTTAGGGTTTAACCCATAAACAAAGCGTTATGCCTGTCGTTGGTCATTATCCATGTATGAAACATATTTCACCAACTCCATGAACCTGATATTGTACTCTTCCATTATCCTATTCCCCTGTACTAGAGCATGAAATTCTCCCACCTGTTGTTCCTCATAATAATATGGTAGATATTTCCTTCAGAACATTTCCTCAAAAAGTTCCCAAGAGACGGTGTCTGGGGTAAGGTGCAACTATCTCTCCAGGTTGCCCCACCAGTTCAAGGCACTGTCCCTTAACTGAAATATTTCTATCTTCGCCTTTGATGTGGAAGCATAGTCTCTTAAGGAGAAACGTCTTGTCATTCCTTCCAACCATGCCTCTACACGTTCACTGGCACAACCCTCGGCGAACTCTGAAAGTTTAATCTTCTGCAGTTCTCTAGTAATGTCTTCGGGTGGAGGCCCTCCCTCTGAATCCCTCGAAGATTCAGGATTACGCGTTCCAGATGGTGGGATCTCTACTTCGATCCCTGTTGGCTGACTCCCTTTTAGACTCTCATTTATGGCCTCCAAAGAGCGCATAATGAGAGCTAATTCAGGCAATGGTGGTGGCAGCGCTAGCGGTCCTTGTGACGATGCCCCTCTACCTCGATTTCCTTGAATCCTAACCATCCTGTATAATTGAATCTGCATCAACCAAAAGTTTGTTAGGGAGAGTCTAAGGCAATTCACATTTGTGCAACTTAAACTTGAAAATAGGGTTAGGCGTAAGTTTTTTTTTACTTGTCTGTAAACAGACATTACTCTCTTTAGGGGAAGTGGCTAGGTCAGGGTCAAAAGCCTCTAAGCTCGATGTTTTCTCCTAAGGGAACTACTGAATCTCTCGCATGTGATCAACACATTTAACCTATCATTACTATCATGGCGCAATGGTGTGCGGTCTTTGGTGAAAGCTTTATACTTGGTGGATAGGTCGTTGGTTCAAAACTCGTCTACTCCAACAGAAATTTAATCGATAAAAAAATAAATTTTATTAGTATCATAATGTTATGTTAATCATTAAATATTTTTAAATGTGTTAATGTTAATTACACATCTAATTAATTAATCATTCAATTACTAATTAATTAATTACTATTATTAAAGCATTGAAATAAATTCAAAATTTGTAATTAATTATTTAAAAAAAAAAAAAATTAAAAATTAAAAATTAAAATTGAAATTAATAAAAGAAATTAAAACAAAGTAATCAAAACACAATTTAGATTTTAATCAAAATACAATTTATAAAATAAATAAATAATAAAAATAAAAATAAATAATAAAATAAATTTTAGTTGGGCATGCATGAAGCCCACGTTCCCTCCCGGGATCTTATCACCTAAAACCCTAATCCTCCCTTACTCCCAGTCATTTATCATTCCTTCCAGACTGCCTCTGCCTCTGCAATTGGAGGCCGAGGGTTCATTTTCGTTTGTTATTATTTTTTTGTTTTGAAAGGCACCATAGTTGGAGGCCTTCAAGCCTAAGCAAGCTAGCCAAGTCTCTTATGACTTCCTTATCTATTTTTGTTTTCGCTTCTTATTTATTCTTAGATTCTCTCTTGGATTTGTGTGGACGACCATTTGGGTGTTGTGTTGCAGGTTCTTGGCTTGGTTTGGGCACCGACTTGACTACCAGTCACGGGTTCAAAACCCCTGAGCCCCCACACATTTTTTTTTATCTCGGGTTGGGCCTGTGTGTAATATGCTTGATGTGTTAGCTTATGTAAAGGCCTGCGGGCTCCTCCCTTGTCCTGTGGGCTCCTCCCTCAATCTGATAGTGCGGCTAATAGCCCAAGGCTATCCTCTTATGAGTTTACCACTTGGTGCGTTGGGCTGTGTGTTGTATGTTGTGGCTGGTGCATTTAGCAGATAACAAGCCCCTCGTGGGCTCTTCCTTCCTCGAGGCTTGCACTTAGTATTCACACTCAAAACCTGGTCTCACGTGCAGTGCTTTGGTTCTTGATACATTCCCTTTGGTGCTTGGTACATTTGCTTTGGAGCTTGGTCTCATGCATAGTGGTGGCATAGTGCAAGAATTCTGACTCCATGTGGGATTCAACTCCTTCTGGCACATACCTAGTACTTGGGTATTGTCAATGCATGGAATGTTTGATGGCATATCGTGGATGAATTTTTTGAATACCTGGCACGTAGTGCATAATGGATGACTCATGGGCTCAGTTTGGTTCCTCCCTGGTGGCTTGGCATTTGGTTTGACTTACTCGAATGACGTGAACTGTGGTTTAAATATAATGTCGAGACAAAAAAAAAAATTGGGTTACCATCTGGTGTTCGATGCTAGCTCAAGGGCACTGGCTTGTATGTTGCATCGAGTACCTTATGCCTCCTCGTGGGTTTCTCCTCCATGCAACCTTGTACAAACACTTGGATGATGGCCTTTGACTTGTATATTGATGCAGGTGCATTGTGTACGCTACGCTCTTCGTGGCTTGGCCCTAGACGTAGATTTGGTGCTTAAATCGGCACTTATATTGTGACTTGTAGTTTGGTATTGAATCGTGGAATTTTATGAAATAGTTAGGGTTTGGGTCTCAGGCCCGATATTTTTTTTTTCTATTATTACTTTTTTTTATTAAATTATATATAT
>ML828435.1:0-43777 GCA_009831015.1 Picea engelmannii | reverse complement strand
AGATATAGATATAGATATAGATATAGATATAGATATAGATATAGATATAGATAGATATAGATATAGATATAGATATATAGATATATAGATATAGATATAGATATGCGGTGAGCATAGCAGTTCCCCCTCGTGGGTTCCTTCTCCATGTGACTTGGGATAAGAACTTGGGTGCTAGTTCTTGACTGAGTCCATTTTCATTTTTTCAATGTGCATACTGTTTATATATATATAGATCTGTATATATATATATATATATATATAAATTGTGTGTTTGGCGTCCAGGTTAGGTGGAGCTGGAGCTTGGCCCAGATTTGTATACATTTATATACACACTCCCTTATATGTTCCATATACAAAGCACTGATGTGTGTCTAACTATTTCTGTTCATGTAACCCCTTTCATGGATTTCATTATATAGGTCAACAAGTTTTAAAGTTTAACTGTACAGGTCAACAAGTTTTAAAGTTTCAGAGGATTTTAGGGTTGTTTACAGGACACATAACATAGCTTTCATTCAAGAGTCAAGAGGATGGGTGGGTAGGTGGGCCTTTGGGCCCAGATTTTAAATTAAAGCTCTGATACCAAGTGTAAAGCCCTTTACTAAGGCTTCAAATTTAAATGGTAATTTGTAATCTAAATTACTTTTCCTTTCTTGAACATGACATCAAATTTCTATTTTTTTTTTCATTACGACAAATCTAACTAATTTATGTTGAAGTTCTAGCAAATTAACCAGCTAAATATTAAATTCTCATTTTATACAGTCCAAAATAGTCATAAAATAGATTACTCAGCATATTACACAATTTCAATACATAGGTACATATCATAACTTTCATTCAGACAAAATTAGTAACATATCTTTCATTCAGACAAAATTAATATTGGTAAAATACCTCTTGAAGAAGAAGTTTGTACTTTTCTTTCCTGTTGTTGCTAACTTCCTGAAAACTGAATCTTTTCCTCCCAGCCAGCTAGGAACAGAGCCTCTCCAGCTCCCTAGCTCCAGGAACCCTTGTGGCTTCCTGGCCCCCCGAGCCCAAAATCCCCAGCGACCTCGTTGCCTCCTGTGACAAACCTCCAATAATCTCCTCAACAAAACCATAACAAGCTCTTCCACAAAACCACAATAAGCTCCTCCACAAAACCACAACCAAATCCTCCAAACAGAGCCCGTAATACAATCCTGCCCCCAAAATAATGCTCCCCCCTTGCCTTATCCTCCCCTCCATCATTCACCGCCTTCTTCCTTCATTTAATTCTCAACTACCCTCCATCAATTAGGTGTCAACCACCTTATCCCCTTTTCATTAATGGGTTGATCTTCTGATACAAAATAATAATCAATAATTTATCAAATTGGATTTTATTAAACAGATATTTAATCATGAAATTAATTAATTAAACCAATATACATTCAACGAATATTTAACTAGGAAAATTAATTAATTAAATAATTAAACTAATATACATTAAACAATTATTTAAATCATGACAATTGATTAATTACTTAGGGTTGTTACACTACATTTTGTGTAGGAGCTACAACTACTTACAAGATGCCCAGAAACTAAAATTCTTTCCTGCCACCCTCAAGGACTCTGCACTAAGATGGTTCATGGGATTGGGAGAATCCAGTATTAGGTCTTGGGAAGCCATGAAAGATATCTTTCTTAAAAATTACCAAGACTACTGCAAGACCAAAGAATCTCGTAATGATATTTTCAAAATCCAACAATTAGAAGACGAGAATCTCAAGGACTATATGGAACGGTTTGCATACATCTCCCAAAAGTCAAAATACCATGGCCTCCCAAAGGATGTAGTTAGGGATATTTTCTTTAAGGGAATTTAAGAAGAATACCTAGAGATGCTTAACCCGATGGCATCATGTGACATCTCTCATAAACCATTTTCCGAAATATGGGAAATGTGTAAGAATTAGTCACGGAGTAGAGCTAAAAGAGGAAAGAATGTTTGGGACCCTTATAATAGAAACTTAAAACCAGTTAGTTCTGGTGGTATTACAAGAGAAGAGATAGGGAACCTTTTAGAGAAATTCAAGACAGATATCTTAAGCATAATAGGTTCCCAGTTGGACACCCTAAAAATGAAAAAAGAAACAGGAGGAGGAAAATGCAGCAATGAGCATATATTGCCCAAGATGCGGAAGGAAGCATTCCTCAAGGGAATGCCCATTAGATAACATTTTAGTTTGTGGCTTCTGCACAGAGGACCACTCAACTGAAAAATGTCCATCATTGCCTAGTTTATTAGCCATCTATATGAATGGGGATCCTGGGGAGTCCTCTTATGCACCTAGGAGGCCATGGCAGCCTAGGAACCAGCCCACATACCCAGATATACAATCTCAAGTTCCACCCTAGTATCAACAACAACAATAGTGGAATTCACCAAGTTGGAAAAACTTGTCTACACAGTACCAACATCCTTGGCTTCAAGGATGGAGAAGAGAGAATAACCAAGGAAACCCTCAAGCTCCACATGTCCCTATGTCCAACCATCCTTATCCTCAGTTTCCACCAAACACTCTGCAACTTCTGCCAGGTTTTGTTCCACCACCTTTACCTCCTATCCCACAACAACAACCACAATAATATCATAATGCAAGCTCCCCAAGACCAACATTATTACCTTCACAACCAATGCCCAATCCCAATAATAATCCCACTCAACCTCTTCACAATGTTTTGATGCAAGCCTTCTCGACATATGTTATTACTCTTGTTCCACTACAAGAGATTCAACTAAGGTCGGGAAAAGTTCTGGACAGGCAGAGACCTTCAGTAGTCATCCAGGAAGAAGAAGATGAGGAAACCCCCAAACAACCTATGGATGACACTAGGTGGGAAGAGGTTATTATTCCTAAGGACAAAGAACCCAAGCTTCCCCAAAATGAACCTTCACAAATTACGAATGCCCTTCCTTATCCAGACAGAAATTTGACATCTTGAATGAATTGAAGAATATTTGTGTCAATATTCACTTGCTTGAATCCATTAAGAATATTCAAATCTATAGTAAGGTAGTCAAATAATTGTGTATTAAGAAGTCAGGTAGGAAGCAAAAGGATCCTCCAACAGTACACTTGATAGGAGAACTTTTAGAGTACATATCAGAGCAGCCTAAGCTAGCAAAATATGGGAACCCAGGAAACCTCGTAGTGACCATAACCATTAATGAGGTCTCCATTGGAAACACTCTCATAGACCTAGGGGCAGCCATCAATGTTATGACCGCTACTACCTTGGAGAAATTACAATTAAAACCTCTTATTAGACCTACCCCAACCATTTTGGAATTAGCAGATAAAACTAGGGTTATACCTGAAGGAATTTTGGATGATATCATAGTTACTTTAGCCTCATGGGAGTACCCAGTACACTTTCTTGTCATTCACTCAAAGGATCCTACCAAATTCCATCCCATCATTTTGGGAAGACCTTGGTTGGCCACATCCATTTCATTTGTTGGTTGTAGAGAGGGAGAAATGACCATCTCAAATGGACTCTCTATCCAGAAACTCACCATATACCCTCCATCCCAACCTATCATGGAGAATATATGGTGGCTTGAATGTCCATACGAGAATGAGGACTGGGAAGAACCTATATTTCCAAGTGACCATGCATGGGCACTTCAAGAGCACACAACGGAAAATGTGCTAAACCAATTCACTTCTATTATCACGTGTGTTGATTTTCCACAATATTTTCCCCAATTTGAGTACATGTTTGGGGAATAATTTCAGGAACAATTGGACCCATCCATTTTTTATTCAACATATTTTATCTTTGATATAGATGAGTCTTCCATATCTTATACTATGCCCTGCGATATTAATCTAGGGAATTTTTTACATATAAACTTTGGGCTAGATGCAGACAAACAAAAACAATTAGTAAGTATCCTTAAAGAACAATCAGGGGCATTCGCCTGGGAATACACTGACATGAAGGGTATACACCCTGACACATGCATCCATCACATATATACCCAAGGGGAAGTAACACCTATTAGGAAACCCTAGAGAAGGATGAACCCAACACTCAAAGATATAGTAAAAGAGGAGATCCAAAAGCTATTAAACATCAGATTTGTTTATCCCATCTCCGACAGTAAGTGTGTGTCCGCACTTGTAGTGGTTCCAAAGAAAGTCAATGGGAAATGGAGAAGTTGTGTTGATTTCTGAGAGCTCAATAAAGCCACTCTGAAGGATTACTTTCCTCTTCCTTTCATCAACCAAGTTTTGGATACCCTGTCTGGAAATAAGTATTTATCCCTTTTAGATGGGTGTAGCAGGTACAAACAAATTCTCATAGCACCCGAGGATAAGGACAAGACAACATTTACTTGCCCTTGGGGCACCTATGCCTATAAGGTCTTACCATTTGGATTGTGTAATGCTCCTGCCACATTTCAACGAGCAGTACTAGGGATATTTATTAATCTTATTCATGATTGTGTAGAGGTATACATGGATGACTTCACATTTTATGGAAACAGTTACCAGGAAGCCTTAGATAACTTAGAAAAAGTCCTTATCAGATGCCAAGAAATGAACCTGTCTCTAAGTCATGAAAAATGTAAAATTTTGTTGACTGAAGGAGTGGTTCTAGGACATCACGTTTCATCTGAAGGGATAAAATTTGATCCTACAAATATTGAGGTCATCATTAGACTTCCACCTCCCAAGACTCTGAAAGAGGTGAGAAGCTTTATTGGACATGCCAAATACTACCAGCGGTTTATTGAAAATTTTACAAAGATTGTTGCACCCATGTTTGGATTGTTAATAAAAGATGTTGATTTTGCTTGGACTCAGTAGTGTCAAACTGCCTTTGAGACCCTGAAAGCTAAGTTGTTTGTGGCACCAGTCCTTAGAGGGCCCAATTGAAATCTCCCATTTCACATATCTACTGATGCCTCCAACACCACAATAGTAGGAGTATTAGGGAAGAAATAAGACCAGCAGTCCTATGCCATTTATTTTGTGAGAAAGAACTTTTCCCCTACCAAGTTAAACTACATAGTTATCGAGAAGGAATTTTTGGCAGTTGTTCATGATATTAACAAGTTTAGCCACTACATTACAGGTTACGAAGTATTTTTACATAGAGATCATTCTGCCATTAGATTTCTCATGAATAAACCCATAACTAATGGTCGAGTGAATATGTGGCTCATGCTATTGCAAGAGCTTAACATCACCGTTCTTGACCGACTTGGAAAGGAGAATTTGGTAGTTGATTTTATTTCACGAATAAAAAATGAGGATGATGATATTCTCGTAGATGATAGTTTCCCAGACGAGCACATTTTTTCCCTCTCTGTAAATACCCCATGGTTTGCGGATATGTCAAACTATCTGGCTACTAGGAAGTTACCATCTCATTTGTCACCTCATGAAAAGCGTAAAATTATTACACAAAGTGCTAATTACTCTTGGGTTGGCCATGACCTTTTCTGCACATGTCCAGATTTGATTATTCGTAGATGTGTCCAAGAAGACGAGGTACCCAAAACACTACGAAGTTGTCATGATGGACCATGTGGTGGCCATTTTTCTAACAAACGTACATCATATAAGGTGTTACATTCAGGTTACTATTGGCCTAGCATTTTCAAAGATGTTGTCAAGTATGTGAAGAGTTGTGATAGTTTCCAAAGGATAGGAAGACTTATGACAGCTGACGAATGCCCTTGCATGCCCAAGTTATGATAGAACCTTTTGAAAAATGGTCCCTTGACTTTGTAGGACCAATTTCACCCATGTCCCGTAAGAAGAAATATATTTTGGTTTGTACAGATTATGTCACCAACTGGGTAGAGGAAAAATCCCTATCTAGGGCTATAGAAAAATTCGTTGTCAAATTTATCTATGAATACATATTTACTCATTTCGGTGTCCCTCATGAAATTGTTACAGACCAAGGCACTCAATTCACTTCCAATCTAATGAGAGATCTAACAAAGAAATATGGGATTAAACATTGTAAATCTTCTCCATACTACCCACAAGCTAATGGTCAAGTAGAATCTACAAAAAAAAAATTGGAAGATATCTTAACCAAGACCGTTCAATTACATCACCTATATTGGGCTGATAGGATTCCAGAGGATTTGTGGGCTTACCAGGTGTTGGGCTCTAAAGATGTCCTAAAAACAACCTCTATGCATCAACCAAAGGTAGGCGCTGGCACAAGCGTTTTACTTGTCGCCTACGTAGGTTCTTACCTTCTGTTTTCAATACCCAGCCTCCAGAGATGCAACACCTATAAAGGAACAATAAACATAAAAGGAACGGAAGTTGTTCTATTCAAAGGAACATCACGACCTACAAAAGGAACAACAATCGAAACAAAAGGAACAACAATCGTTAGATTGGGCCGAACTAATGTTGAATTAATTGCATTGTAGTATTTACCCAACTATCTAATTTGTCAACCTGGGGTTCGTAAACTGACGAAGCACACACAAAGTATATGCAATATTTAAGCAGGACTAATCTAATCTAATGTTTATGCTACAACTGAAATTGAATCATTAATCTAACACACGACTTGGAATTGAATTAATCTAGTTGCGTAAATGAAATTAATCTAGGAATGAGAAACTGCGTGAAGGAATTAATCTAGAAATGGAGAACTACATGAAGGAAAAGCAAGTACAACATGTGAAGAGTTAAATAACACAACAACATATGTGAGCTCACGCCAATGAAACAATCTTATATTACAATAACCAAATCAATCTTCATAACAAAATAATAAAAGCATGAAAACCAAAACCATGAATCAAAGTTAAGAATCCCTTTCTCTTTCGAATCCTAATGACTACTCTGATTCTAATTACATAATCTAACTGAATCCTCTAATTCCTCTTCTACTTGAATCCTCATGAAGAGAGAGAACTCTCTTTTATACATGAGAGCCTTGAAGATAAGATAGCCATCTCATTATTACAGATCCACTTTTCTCTCAACCTATTTCCCATTATTACAAAATATAATCCCTTTAAATCCTCACACATATCTCTCATTTATCTTGGATAAGATATTCCAACCAAATATCCATGATCTTCTCCTTGGAATGGGCTTGAATTATCTCCTCAAATATTGAAATGGTGGAGGAAGTATTGGAGAAGTCCTTTGAATTAATCCTTCACATATTCCTACACATTACAAAGCTCACACATATTTGAGATATATATGAAAACATGTCGATTTTCTAACATTTAATCACAAATTCCTTTTAAATACTAAAATGAATAAAGTGGAGAACAATAAGGTGAAACCCAAGTATATTTATGTAAATGATATCGTGAAATTTTAATGGGGCGATGAAATGTGAAGAATGATGAAGGGAAAGGTGGATGAGAATAGGACATTTCTGAGCCCCAACACCGGGCCACCTGGAGAAACACCACTGGGCATACCCCTTATGAGCTAGTGTGCAGGAAACAAGTACTTCTACCAATAGAATTCCATGTAAGGACCTTTTGTATTGCCATAGAATTGGGATTAAACTTGGATGAGGCTCAGAAACAACGAGACCTACAATTTAATGAGTTGGATGAGATCAGGCAAGATGCCATCCAACAAACAATATTAGTCCAAAACCAGAGGAGCAAGTGGCATGACAATTTTATTAAGAAGAAACACTTCCAACCTAGTGATTGGGATTTGTTGTTTGATTCCCGATTTAAAACCTTCAAAGGAAAACTCACCACCTGGTGGTTGGGTCCTTATGAGGTAGTCACTGTATATGACAATGGAGCTATGAAAATAAAAAAAAATGATGATGGACAAGTCTCCTTTGTAGTAAATGGACATCGAATAAAATTTTATCATAAGCCCATTTCCAAAGAGGATTTTCTACAGGTCATGTCAACTGACAAGGCATTGTCCTTAGTAGATGCAGAAGTCCCCCCTTGTTCTTGAATGTTTTTTGAATTTTCTACTGTACATATGTAAATAATTTTGAATTTTGTTGATAAGCAATTCTAGAGATTTCTGTAGGTATTTATTTCACCAGGAGTAGATAGTTTCAAGGAAATATAAAATAAGTATTTTTCTTCAAAATATTGTTGTATTTGAACCTTGTTGTCTGCTAAGCATCAAATAAATAATGACTTGTTGTAATTATCCATATTTTTGCAAATATTTTCATCTTCTTTTTTTTATTAAGGCATTTTAAAAAGAAGTTTCTCTTGAAAATCTTCACCACTATGTAAGGAAGTGATAACGTAACCATCAATCTTAGAGGTCTCTCGTATATTTTTCCCAAGAAACCTGAGTAAGTGAGTAAAGTATCTTTATTAAAAAGTAACAAGGAGGTTTGATTAGCGGTTAGTCATGGAAACATCACAATAACTACAAAAGAAGAAAGTGAGTTGAGCCTAGAGATACCTTTATGTTCTTTCTCAATGGTACCATCCACTACACACTAATAGCTTGATTATATCATATCTTTAGATAGGCCACATCTTCTTAAGTACCCCTTACATCAGTAAAATCACTAAGGAATATAACGAAAATTCATCCTCTAACATAAATACCATCCCAATAGTAAAAAAAAAAAAAAAAAAAATTCAGAGTTGTCCCCCCATCTTCTTGCATAAATAAATCTCATACTAAAATATTAAAAGATGAAGGGTCAATATCTGAGTGTGTAAGAGGCTAACCCGTTGGGATACTGAACATGTCTACTAAAAGCGGGTACCGGCCTGTGGTATTGACTAGGTAAACCCGTCGGAGTACTGAACAGGCTTGCTAGGAGTGGGGCATTCTACCTAGCGAGGATGGTAATCTGACAAAAAATAAATAATAAATTTAAACTTGTCCTGATGTATGGAATTACTTGTAAAAAATGTTGACATGAAGTATGTATGGTTAAGCTAAGGTTAATTAACTCCATAAAATTTCCATTGGGAACTAACTCTGAGACTATATTGAAACTCTCTTGCCTACCTCTTCTTATCTATATATAGGATCTCTTATCCTATAGGTGGGGCCATATTTTAACCGTCTCTTCAGACCAATCTGTGAAATTTATCTCTACACTTAACAAGCTGTAAATCTTCGGCTATTGGGAGAACTGATTGGTTTCCTATATTTTTTATTGTGAGGTGTCACAATACTTAGGTGTGGGCAAGGGGTTCATGAGCTGACAATTGATCACTACCTAGAGAAGTAAATCTTTGTAAAAAATTATGTATTGTTTTCATGATACAGGTTATTACATCAACAATCATTTTATTTTTGAAATGTTAAATCCCCTGTGTGCTATAAATTGTTGTACATATCCTTAACAAACCACTTTATTGGTTTATTTTCATTACAGGTTGTTCATTATAGGATTGAAATTACATGTCTTATGTGAGTGGATTGAGTAAGCATGGTGGAAAAATCAATAACAATGGAACACTCTGCCTCTGATATTAATCACTATGACTGTCAAAACCATTCCAAGATTGCAGGCTATCCATTACAGGAGGTAAAAATGCATTTAGCACAGAGGTACATATGGAGTGTCGTATGAGGTGTCGTATGAAGTGTCGTATGAGGTGTCGAACAAAGTGCCATATGAAAATATACACCAGGAATTAATGGCATTTAATTGAATTAGTTCATGGCAATCAAGATCGAATGATGCAAAACTTAGACATTTTTATGATCAAATGTCCAATTCAAAAGACTTGGACATCGATCTAACTTTGTATCATTATGATTTCCACCAAAAACATGCCTTCAAATTCGAAATCGCTCTCACATGGCAACTTGTGTGCGCATGTGTGCAACCAATTCCACCCTAGGTGCACTCAAAAACAAAATTTGGTTATCCCATTATTCCAATTCACCTCTGCTCATTCCAATTCACTTATGCTCATTTGTGTTCGCCCATGTTTTTAAACATGCTCAACCTCTGTTTATTTCATTCCTCTGTTCAATTGTGCTCAGCCTCTACACAATCGTTCCTTTCCTTAGCCTGATCACACCCTTTCTCTATGAATTTCACCTTCTGACCATTCCTTCACATCATCACGATGCCCAAAAGGTATGATCCCTCTTCCTACGCAGACCTTTTCGCCATCCCTGAGTTTGCACAGTGCAGGGAAGTATTTTTGCGCACAGGATGAGGGGTCATTTTTGTCCCACTTGCAGAGCCACGACGATGGCATATCAATGCAAGTTTCCCTCAATTTTGATGGGAAGACAATGCGTGTGGGGTATATTACCTTTGGGGTCTCATAGGAATCCATAGCCGCAGCCACAAAGCTTCCAATAGTGGGAGATAGATGGTTTAAAAACCACCAGCTTCTACGATCAAGCTATAACAGGGTTTTTAAACCAGATTTCCATAACATCTCTGGAGCTAAAGGATACTCCAAGGAGTGGAAAAACAGGATTTGATCAACCCTCTCATAGTCATCACTAGGTTGATCACATGTGAAGGTAGATATTCCACTTTTAAAGCTTGTCACTTTCGATTGTTAGCCCACTTTTAGTTCAATAAACCATTGAATTTTCCCTTCTACTTTTTAAATAGCTTGGAGAATATGTCCTCTCAAGTGAGGAAGAATGTAACCAACCTGCACAATAGCCTCTTTCACCATGGCCTTATCAAACTCCTTGTTTTATCCGAATTAGAAAAACAAGGGCAAACTTGGGATGCATTCATTTATCAATTTTCAAACCCTCACTTGACAATCAAGACTAGCACAAAGATATTGGATCTAAGGACTATTTCTCCATCCAAACCCCACTCTCCAAGGACTCCAAACCCTCCTGCACAAGCCATTTATTTATCGGAAAAAAAATCCAAGAAGCTTGTTGAAACCCCTGCAGCCTCATCGGGAAAAAAGACCAAGAAGCCTATTTCTAATCTCCAGATGCCTTCAATATCTCTTGATCCTACACCCAAGAAGCTACAAGAAGTAATTCAACAAGACTTTCCTACAGTTCCCACAAATAGGAAAGGATATAATCGATTCAATAGAGGACCCTTTCGAAAAAGTACCTGGAGCACAAGAGGAAAACCTTATGCAAAACCCCTGACTACTTCGGACCCTATCCAAGTGTCCTCTGATCTCAAGAGTCCTCAGAAAAGACTTAGGGAAGTGTTCGTATATGAATTGAACCCGCAAAGAAAGACAAAATCTGAACCTACTTCTCCTCATCAACCCCATATTACTCCTACCTCACCGATGCCTGCCCCATATCTTAAGACTGATAGACTTTCTACTTCTTTCAAAGGATCTAAGCCTTCCTCTGAGATATTTGATCCTGCTCCGGCCATTGAGAAACTACAACAAGAGAATTTTCAGCTGCTGAAACAATTGGAAGATAGGAAGACTATGGACACACATCTTCACCATGATAATGCAGTCCTCCAAGCAAAGGTGAATTCCCTTCAAAGGTTGGTTGACGAGATGACCAAAGCCAACCACAACCTCAGGGCACAATTGAAGCAACACAAGAGACATAAGACAAAATATTCACAGCAAGAAGGAGAAGATTCTAAAGATGATCCTCCTCAGCAAGCTTAGCCATGAGGGGCAATTTCTTTTTGTTTGCAGTGGGACTTGAAAAATCTTAGGTGTCGGGGTAATGTTGGGCCCGCGATATGGTTAATATAATGATGTTGATTGGATCCTTTTTGACCAAATGTGTATATGTATTTTCCTGTTTTGAAGAGTTTTTGTGTTAAAACGCCATGATTCATACCGGGTATGCATGATTCATGTTTTATGATGGTTTTGAGTGTAATTCAAGATGTTTTAATAATTTCAGGAAACTAATTCATGTTCTATGTATCACAGGGAAAAATCGCAGCTCATTTTTGCATCCGGCACTTAGTCCAGTACTCCATCCGGCACTCCATCCTGCACTAAAACCATGGGTGATTTGGTGGTTATCATATCGGAAACTAGTGATGGGTGATCAGAGACATGGGATTTTCTTGTGCTCGTGGCCTCCAGCTACTGAGCTTCTGACAACTTGATTTGGGTTGTTATGCTGGGCGATTATTGGTTCACCTTGTTTTTAGAAGCCATCGATAGTTAGGACGCATTGCATGTGATTTGTTGTTTTTAGAGAAGGTCGACCCTTCCAGTGGTCGACTTCTCATCTTATAAATCTATAAATACCACCTCAGTGGTCAGACAGATAGTGTTAGAGAGAAAACGATAGTTCAACTCTGTTTTTCTATTTTCAGACACATTTTGCTAAGACTGTGTAAAACTGCATTTATTATTTTAATGTTGAATTCATGTTGTTGAGCTCGTGGTTCATCTTTGAAGAGTAGCCACGACTTGTTGGGGTGGGCACCAGTAGTCTAGGTGAATATCTAATTAGTTTTCTTGTGAATTGAATAGTGTAGACGTCATTTTATTTATTTCTTGTACATGAGTTTTCATTATGCTTCTTTACTATATAAATTGATGTTTATAATTTAATTGTTTTAGTTCAGTTTTGGAGGTTATTGTGGAGGCTAGTGTTAATATGCAATGACTTTTTAATTAGTAGGAACTAGCTTGCAAGATTAGATACTAATCCATCTGTGTAATTAGATGATAGTTAGATTTTCTATATGCTGAAATATAATTTAAAACAGAGTTAAAACAAGGTATTTAGTTCATGATTTCTTTGGCAAGGTTTCGGTGGATGGATAGTTGTTAGTTTTAGTTTTCATTTTCAGTTTGTTTATCTAATTGTTGCTTAGTTTTTCTTATCTAGTTGTTAGTTAGTTTGCTCATCTAATTTCTTGTCATATGTTGAAATAGAAAATAGGATTTAATTTATGTTTTATAAGCATTTCCTCTTTTGCAATTTGAATTATTAAAGTAGGATTAGTTTAGTTTACTTTATGCAATTTCCTTTTCTAGATCTAGGTTGCAATTTTAATTCAAAGTTGATTATTAAATTTAGTTTTCAGTTATGAATCTAAGTAGTATGAATTTAATTATATTAGTGTAGAATGCATCTAAATTTAATAGAATAGTATTTTTATATTGTTGATGACTAGTACATAAATTGAAGAATCACATGGATATGCAGGATAGTTGATGTTTCTTCTATAATGGCTAAGTTCTCATTGGATTGTCTAATTCACACTTTTCACTTTGCTATCGAAGTCAATATTGATTTTATCCCTCTTGAGTTATCGTTAATTTTTAAATGCCATCGTGATATCATAAGACACCGAAGACATAACCATCAACATTATATTTGAGTTTCCTTGCTTTTATAGATTAGAGGATAGTTTCCTTGCTTTTTAGAGAATAGTCTTCTTGGTTTGGTAGATTAAAGAATAGTTTCCTTATAGTAGAATAAAGAGTAGTTGTTGATGCTTTGAATTTAGTAGATTAAGATTTCCTTTTATAAATTAGAAGTTATTGTGAAATTTGATGTAAGAATAGAGTTCACTTGTTTATTAGTTTGATTAGTTGTTTATTGAGTAATTTTGATTAGTTTACTTGTTGTAGAAGTTATCATAGGTTAGTTAGTTGTTTTCTTGCTTGTTTACTTGATTTAATAGGGTAGTTTCTTGCTTGTCTATTTTGCTTTGTTAGGGTAGCTACTTGTCTATTTACTTGTTTTCATAGGATAGTTGCTTATGAATAGGTTAATTAAAGTAGTTTGTTGTTGTTATTGCTTATTAGGTAGATAGTTTTCTTTTCCTTATTGTCATGATTAAGTTAATTTTCTTTAAGTAGGGTTTTCACTTTCTTTCTTAGAACTATCCATCAATCCTTTGTTCAAAGGTTACTTAGGGTACATAGTTTAAGTTTCTTAGTAGGGTTTGATCATTAGTAGTCTTTACTTGAGTAGATTAGCCCTTCAATATAGTATTTCCTTAGTTAGACTATACTACCTCTAGCCTTTCTGCCTTGGCACATATAGTGCTACAACTCTAAGTTTACTTACCCCGGGTTGACAATTTAATTGAGGGTTTTTAGTGTTTTTTAGTGCATATAGAATACCCATCAATTAGACCTTCACTCCAGTAGCAAAGATGGATTCCATACATTTGGCACTTGCCATTGCGGAAGCCAAAGGATGGAAATTCCATCAGATGGATGTGAAGAATGCATTTATTCACAGAGATCTCTTTGAGGAGATCTATATGGAGCAACCTTAGAGATTTATGCATGATTCAACTTTGGTATGTCGACTGAAGAAGTCTCTTTATGGCCTCAAGCAGGCTCTGAGTGCATGGTATGCCAAGATGGACTCCTACATGTTTTCACAAAACTTTGTACATTGTAAGTCAGACCCGAATGTTTACATGCTCAGGATGGTTGATTCACTTATACTCCTAGTTATGCATGTTGATTATTTGTTGATCATCGGTTGCTCGACTTCAGCGATTGCTGCAGTCAAGAGGATTATGCATGAAATGTTCTTGATGATGGACATGGGTCCACTACATTTCTTTCTTGGACTCGAGATCAGTTAAGATGCATCATCCATCAAACTGTCTCAGGCCAAATATGCACAAGATCTCCTTGAGAGATTTCACATGAAAGACTGCAAGTCTGCCCCGACTCCTTTCCTATCAGGATTTAGACTTGAGGATGGAAGGGACACTCCATTGGTGGAAAAAACACTATACATACATATAGTGGGGAGTTTGTTTTATCTCACACAATCTAGACCAGACCTCTCCTGTGCAGTTGGAGCAGTCTCCATGTCCATGCAGGAGTTGCATGAACTACATTGGAAGGATGCAAAGTGTATCCTTTGACAAGTACAAGGAACCATCACCTTTTGGATTCACTATGAAAAAGACTCTACATTCAACCTCATTGGATTCACTGATTATGACTGGGATAGAAATAACATTGATCACAAGTCCACATCTGGTTACTCGCTTAGTCTTAGTTTCGGGCCTATTTGTTGGTTGAGAAAGAAGCAGGTTTCTATTTCTTTATCTTTGGCCGAGGCATAGTACAGAGGGGTAGTTAACATAACCATTCAGGTTATGTGGCTACAAAAGTTTCTCACTGAGTTGGGAATTCAGTTTGATTGTTCGATCATCATCTTGTGTGACAACTAGAGCACTTTGAAGTTCTGCAGAGATCCAATTCATAGGCAGAAGATGAAGCACATCAAGATCCACATGCACTAGATCTGAGACTTAGTACATGAGGGGATCATCGATCTACAGTTATGTCCTTTAGTACAACAAAATGCATAAATATTCACCAATACCTTCACTGAGAAGAAGTTCCATTCTTTGCCCAGTCATCTTGGAGAGAAGGACATAGTTTCCTAGAAAATGTCAGTTCTTGTTTTTACCTACATTGTAGTTTGGGGGGGTGGGGGGGGGTTACCATTATTTTTTTCCCTCTTTCCTCATTTATTTTAGTGTATCTTTTGTATTTGGGTACCTAACATGGCCTTGTTTCTAGGACCCATTCTTTATTTTCAACATATCTATGTTCAGGGGGGGTGTTGGAGATACTTCACACACACCTAGGATTTCCTTTTCCTAAGGTTTTCCTTATGTTTAGTAGTCATTATTTAGTCTCCTATAGTTTAGGGAGAATATTCCTCTAGGATAATATTATCTTCAGTTCACACTTCAGTTTGATCATTTGAGTGGAGTCTAGATGCCACATTGGGATCATCACCATGCAGCATTAGGATCACCACCATATAATGCACATTGTCCTTGGGATTATCACCATAATATCGCATTACTCATGATTCCTTGATCTCCTCCTCACTTCACTATGTTTTAATTAGTTAACTGAAGAATGAGAGACTAGTTAACTCAGACTAGGTAGCAGTTCACTCTCGTAACTTCCTGAGATACTAGAATAGGTGGCAATTTACTCTCGTAACTGTATGTCCAGATCACTCTAGTCCACCACTATGCCGCATTAGATTCTCCTCCAGTGTGCATTAGTTGAGTTATACAGAGTATATCATGTGTAAATTATCATTTATTCATTTTGTTAATGAGAATTCTTCCATTCTTTCTCTCCTACTTCTCTTTTCTCATATTTTCTCTGCAAACTATGTATGTCATTTGCTAGCTAGATATATTCTATGCAAGTTCAACACATTTATAGTTTGGACTTTCACTTAAGTGTAAGGAAATCATTTCTCAAGGCACGAATAATAAAAAATAATTGTTAATATGATGGATGAATGGTATAACATTGAGGGTGCCTTTATTAATTTTTAATATTGCCTTCCCCTTATATTAATTGTTAATATTTCCTTTCCCTTATATTAATTATTAATATTTCCTTCCCCTTATGTAGTATCTATCTTCATCAAATCATGTGTAAAGATAGATGTTATTGATGAAAAATATTTGTCTCCCAAGAAGCATCATCTTCTGATAAGCTCTTCCACTTGATGAAATACTCTTTAATTACTCAAGAGAATAACTTCTTCTCTTTGGAGGAAATGATACCTTCTGGTTCTAAAACAATCTTACCTTCATTATCAAATGTAGGGAGCGTTGTTTGAGTAGTTTGATGCTTACTCGACACCTTCTTGAGACAAGACACATGGAAAACATTGTGAATGTGGCTTTTATCTGGTAGGTCCAACCTGTATGCTACCTAGATTATATATTTGTTAACCTGGTATGGTCCGTAAAACCTTGGATCCAGCTTGTTCTTTCCTTGTTGTTTTAGGGATAGTTTTTTATAATATTGGAGCTTTATGATCACCCAATATCCAATCTCAAATTCTCTTTCGATATTATTCTTCTCATCTTGTTGCTTCATCTGATACCTTGTGATGTTTAAATTTTCTTTTAAGTGTCTGAAATACCTTTTGGTTTTCTTCTAATTGATCCCTCACTGCTGGAATTTTTGTTTTTGTTATAATGAATTCCCTCCATTTTGGACATTCATAATCATAAAGAGCTTGAAATGGAGTCATTTTAGCAGAAGTGTGGTATGTGGAGTTGTACTACCACTCAGCCCGATGTAACCATTGGAGCCACTAGTTCTATTTTTTAGTAACATAACAACGGAGGTATGCTTCCAAACACTTATTAACAATTTTGGTTTTTCCATATATTTGGGGATGGTTGGTTGAACTCATGTTGAGGGATGTTCCCATTTGTTTGAAGAATTCCTTCTAGAAATTACCCATAAATTTTGCATCTCTATCACTAACAATGATTCTTGGGAATCCATGTAATTTGTAAACAATTTTACAAAATATTTCAGCAAGTTGTTTTGTTGAATCTATTCTTTTAATTCCTACAAAATGAGTATATTTAATGATTCATGCCATGTCTCGAGCTCTGTGCATACCTCGGACTTTGTGCAATCTTGGAATGTGTGTGAAGTGTTGGGATCCATGCCAAATATATAGGGTGTATCCCTCCAACCTCCATTTGAAACTTAATGTAACTTCATGGATAAATTAGGATGGAATCCCATTAAATGTGGATTTGTTGGCCTAATGGTCGGGACCTTGGAGTAGAACCCGAAGGTCTCGAGTTTGATTCTCCATGGAGCGCATATTAGTTTTTATATATAGTATGTATGGTATCGAGTGAAATATATGCTATCTATTTCGACATTAAATTGTCAACCCGGGGCTCATAAGCTTCGAGGTGCCAACACTGTATATGCAAGTCTAGAGCACTAATCTAGCCTAGCCTAACCTAATCTAATGCCAATAAACTCAAATAATGAAGAACTTTAAACAATTCTAGAATTATGAACTATTTAACCTAAGCAACTTCAAACAATGAATTGATGGACTATTTTTAAATAAGCAAATAGCAATCTATTTTAAAGCTAGTTAATCTATTCATTTTTTTACGTAAGAAACAACAAGTAAGCTATCTATATTTGAGCAAATAAGCAAGTAAACAACTAACCTATCAAGACTATTTTAACAAGTGAACTCTATTATTAAAAATAACTCATAACCATTTCTATTCTACAAAGAATAAACATTAATTCAAACCCATAACTAACACTAATTAGAAATTCTAATTCAAAATAACATTGAAAATACTCTGTATTGAAATCTACAAACTCAAAACTAATTCAAGAAAAGATATAAACTCATAAACTCATAATTGAAAATCTTAATTTGAATTCACTCTTCTAATTAAAAATTACAATTCAAATCCATAACTAAACTAATCCTATCATTAAAACTCAAATTTCAAACTAGAATACTTGTACAACTATAATCCCAAAATCTACTTCTATCCTAGCATACTAAGACAAGATTAATAAACCAATTAAATTCATGAAAACATAACTTGAACTAAGAATCAAATCTAGCTTAATTACAACTATTAAAACTCACAATTACTTATCCATCAAAGCTTGCAAAAGAAACTCTATCTAAACTAATCCTTTGTTTTAAATACTACTCTGTATTAATTTGCAGAAGCTAATTTAAAACTTCAATATATCATTTAAGTTAGTAACTTGCAGGACAATTGTTAGGAAATAAGAAACATAGCATAACAAATAACCATCTCCTATAAGCAACCCAGACCACTGGTGAGCCCCCCAGCAGGTCGTGGCTACTTCTCAACAGCAAATCGCAAACTCAGATCAACACGATTATGTCATTAACTTAAAAAACAAAATATGGAACCAAAGTTGCAGAGAATGTATGAATTACTCAATGAAACTCTTCTTAAAAATTATGTTCTATGGTCTGGCCACTACTGGTGGTATTTATAGCAAATTACAGTTCAAGAGGTCGACCATTGGAAGGGTTGGCCTCCTCTAAAAATAAAAAATTCATTAAATGAGCTATTAACAACTTTGGCTTCTAGAAACTGAATGAGCCACTCAATGATTAGCATAACTACCTAATCTGAGATGTCAAGAGCTCATTAGATGGAGGCCACTAGGGGGCACAAAACCCATGTCATTGATTCGCCCATCACAGGCTGCCAATGCAACAACTGCCAACTCCTCTGCGCTCCGAGTGTTAGATCGTGTATCGGATGGAGTGTCAGATCGTGTATCGGGTGGAGTGTCGGATGGAGTATCAGATGGAGTATCGGATGGAGGATCGGACTATGAATTTTCCCTGTTACACACAGATCATGTATTAGATCCTTATAAACATCAAACTGAACTGAATTTAGCTCACAATCATCGTAAAACATTGATTACACATACCTGGTATAAATGCAGGATGAATTGATATAAAATCCTTTGAAAACTCCTTCAAAATGGTTAATAACATATATAATACCGGTGCAAAAAGGATCCAACCATCGCAATAAAATAGTCAAAATATAATCCCAACATTACCCCCACGCCTAAGGATTTGCAGGTCCCACTGCAAATAAAAATGAATTACCCAACATAACTAGACTCGCGAAGGAGGGGGTGGATTAGCTTTAGAAGCTTCTCCCTCTTGTCCCGAAGACTTTGTCTTGTGCCTCTTACGATATTCTGTAGAAACTTCTCTGATTATTCTATGGGGGATTTTAATATTAGAAGACAATTGGATAGGATCCGAAGTGTTTGGAGGTTTTACATTGGATTTTCCACTTGCACTTCAGGTACTTCTTAAAAAAGATTCCCCTTTGAACCGATTGGATCCTCTTCTATTCGTAGGGAATAAAGGAAAATCTTGTTGGAATGCATCTTGTAACTTCTTAGGTTGAGGATCAATGGGTTTTGAGGGAAATGGAGAATTATCAGTAGGATTTTGGGTTTTCTTGTTCGATGAGGCTGCAGGGGAATCAACAATTTTATTGGCCTTTTGATCAGACAGAGAGATAGTTTGAGTTGGAGGGTGTGGAGTCTGTTAGAGTCCAGTAATCTCTAGTGATCAAATGTAATATTTCAAGGTTATTTTGGGGGTCCTAGGTCAAATGTTTATATTTTCAAATAAAATTTGACATGCCTTTCTATTGTCAAATGAGTCTTGAGCCATCTCCTCCACTATGTCAACAAGATATTGAAGGCACTATTGCAGCAGAATTTGAAAAGGATAGAGAGTATTGGCTTGGAAGAGTCAATGAACAACTGGAGATTCTCCTTAAAAATGACAACAGGGACATCAGGATTTAGAGATACATGGCCATGTACTACTACATCAGAAAATGGATCAGGAAAAGTCACTCAAAAGTGTTCTACAAGACCACGTTGCGCTTTTGACTCTGTTTTTTGTCATTATTTTCAAAAGAGGTTTTTGACCAAATAAAGATGATTTTTGGAAAACCAAATGAGTTTTTTTCTAATGACATACCAAATCACAATAACCTCCTTCATTGTTTACACAGGTATCATATATTGGGAGATATTCAAATTTCTTGGAGACCTATTTCAGAAAATCAAATTCTCCAATTTAATTTCCTGTTTTAGTCATTATTTTCAAAAAAGGTTTTTTGACCAAAACAAAAGGAGGTGTTTTCCAAGGAAATACCAAATAATAATAACCTCCTTCAGTATTTACATAGGTATGATATAATGGGAGATATTCAACTTTCTTGGAGGCCTATTTCAGAAAATTAAATTCTCCAATTTAATTGTTTGTTTTAGTCATTATTTTGTGGCACATATTCCAAGAACATGGGAATGAATTTCACAAAACTGAGAGAGGTTTGTATTAAAAAAAAACTTATGTACAAAAAACTATCCCCGTTTTATAAAATGTGTTATGGTTAAAAATTTATATCTCCATATTTGACCCCTATTTTTTCATTGCGCTTCTATCATAGTTGTTGTGTTTTTGGATAGTTTGTTTTCAATTCAATTTTGAAGGGGTTAGATGTAGGTTTTTTCTTGGATTAGTGAATCTAGGGTGTAGAGGGAATATTCATATTTCCATTCATAAATTTTTCATTAAAAACTCATCGAGGAAGGCCTCCAAATCATCCTCCAAAGTTGTTGCTCTTCTGCTACAATTTGTTGCCATTTCCATGCTTTCCTATGATTGTTTCATAAGATTATAAGCAGAATTCAAAGTTGTTTTCTTTATTTTGGATGAAAATATCATGTTATGTTACATCTTATTCTGATGAATGGATTCATGATCTCATGCCCATTTTGAAACTCACCTCATCTACACTATACACAATGACAAATCCTAAATGCTACTGAGTATATCTACCTTGCCCCATTTTATCTTTGCAACTCATATTTTGGAAACCCTGGCCTAGATCCCTAGACCTGGACTCTCATCCAACAAACTCCAAATCAAAACCACACTGAGCTAAATACCTAGCCTAATACAGAGCCACGTATCCTTGTTCCTTTGTTCATAGGTGTATAACACAGATCTGTAGTGAGTTTAACAATGTGTTATTGATCTGTAATTGTCACAAAGAACCAGTTAAGAATTATTCCATTATATAAACATAAAAATAAATAAATAAAATGCACAACAGGATTATAACACACAGTGATTTCAGTGGTATCTAATTTAGCATTTCAATAAAAAATAATTGTTGATATAATAGCCCATATCATGAAAGCAATATACATAAATTTTACAAAGATTCTACTTCTTCTTCTCATGGATTATAGATAGGTAGTATTTATCATTTTTCATCTTATGAAACCCCTCCCCCACTCCTAAGTATTGTGACACCTCACAATAAAAAATATAGGGAACCAGTCAATTCTCCCAATAGCCTAATATTTACAGCTTTCCAAGTCTAGAGATAAATTTCACATATCAGTCTAACGAGACGGTTATAATATGGTCCCACCTATAGGATATAACATCCTAGATATAGTTAAGAAGAGGTAGGAGAGAGAGTCTTAAGATAGTCTTAGAGTTATTTCCCAGTGGCAGATTTATGGAGTTCATTAATCGTAGCTTAACCATACATACTTCTTGTCAGCTTTGTCTACAAATAATGTTGTACATCAAGACAAGTTTAAGATTTAGGAATTGTATTTATTATTTTTTGTCATCTTATCATCCTCGCTAGGTAGAATGACTCACTGACATCAATCATGTTCAATACTCTGATGGGTTTACCTAGTCATACCACAGGTTGGCACCCACTGCCAGCAGACCTGTTCAGTATCTCGACGGGTTATCCTCTTACGCCCTCAAAGACTGGTCCACCATATTTTAATATTTTAATATAAAGATTGCTTTGTTTAAGAACATGGGGAGACAACTCTGAAAACTTGATGCAGATCCCCGACCCTCGGGCTGAGATCCGCTCATAGGATCGTTCTAAACTCCTTGAGCCGAAGTGGCTCCTTTGGTTCCTCGCTAAAACCTGTCAATGAATCCCTGATCCACAGGTCCTTCTGAAACCCCCTTATGCGAACAGGCACAAGGTGAGAGCTTCACCTCCACACGACCACAACTGGCCCTTGGAACAAAAGCCTTTCGCCACTCGCAATCTCCCTAGTTCGTGGGTCGAAGACCCTCGACTCCTCTTTTCCAAACTCCTGATACCCAAGATGACAATACAGGTATAGCTCCTTCTTCGTCAGTGCCCTTCACGCATGATTGTCGGCTAGGGCAAAGCACTAGCACCTCTCGCTACTCACGACCTCGCGAGCTTGAGTTTCAAGCTTTAGCACTCTCCCTTTCACTCCTCACGCAACTCACAATCTCGTGAGTTGGAACGTCGAGCTCTCTTGCTCCTTCTTCATGAATCCATGAGACGTGATAAGTCAACAGTGTGTTGACTCCTGCCCAGGAGACAAGTGTCCACCTGTTAACCATGCGGTCCCCACCTGATGGATATTCCATGTGTTCACCTGAGCCTCGAATCTCCATACTTCGCAACTTTTACAGTCAAAAGTGACTCCTCTCAACCTTTGAACCCTCGAATGCACAATGTGGCGAAGATTCTGATCCAACGGTCCTCCGGTTACCTGGATCCAACGGTTGTCCTTGCTCTTCGCTGCTCGGAGCTTCGTGCAATCAAGAGTTTGGTCTTCTTCTCCAAACTCTCAAACTCTGAATCCATGAGATAACCCAACAGCCTCTCAAACTCCCTGATCACTGCCACACGTCCTCCACAGATGGATGGTCCTGATCACTTCAGGACTTCGCAAGTCATGAAGTCAAAAGACTTCCCTATTCAGCTCTCTGATGCTGAATCCCCGAGATATGAGGATCTCATGACACACGTCCTCCTAGATGGACGACTCTGGTGTCTTTGAGACCTCATGGCTCCTCTCCTCTGTGCATACGAGATTAAATCTTGTGCAACTCCTCCTAGATCCGATGGCTATCGACTATATGTTCTAGATCTGACGGCCCAGATCTCTCTCTTCCTCTGCACCCTCCTGCATGCGCCTAGAAGTGAACTTCAATGGTCCATATCTTCCTCTCCGGCTCTGAACCAACGAAAACTGCAGCTCCCTACTGAGCTTCCTCGTTTTCCTCCTTCTTGGAAGATTTCCAAATTATCAAAGGTCTCAGCCTTTGTTTCTCTGCGAACCTTGTACCCTTGGTCTCGTCTGCGTTCTTGAAGACGCTTTCCCTCTTGAGCTTTGGGACTATGAAACCTTGAAGGGTTTCCCCAACTTCTTGCACTCTTTGCAGCTATTTCTCTGTGCACAAAGGCACTGTCTCTCCTAAGCTTTGTCCTCCTTGAATCCTTGAAGAATTCTTCGACCTCTACACTCCTTGCAGGGTCCCTACACACACGAAGGTGTTGTCTATCCTGAGCTTCTCTATTGCTCAGACCTCTAAGGGACTTAACCCTTTTTTCTCCCTCAGATGGAGAATCTGATGCCCTCTTGGCAGTCTCTTTCTCAAGCAACTCCTTGTTGAGTCTGCAGGGTGTTCAACAACCTTGTGAAGATCCTCTCCTGGACTCTTCTCTGTTCCAGAACTCAAAAGAGTTATTTCATGTGCACTCTACACATCCACTCAATGCCCACCTGGTAGAGTTTCCAGAATCCTCAATGATTCTAATTTCCCTTTGAACTCACACCAGATTTTTGTTGTGCATTCTAGCACCTGATCAATGCCCCCTAGGCAGAGCTTCTAGAATCCTCAGTGATTTTGATTTCTCCTTGAACCCACAATGGATTTATCCTCTGCACTCTGTGCTTGTGCTCAATTCCCTCCTGACAGAGCTCTATAGAACTCCTTAGAGATTATGTCTTCTTCTGTTCCTTTCCTCTGCATAGTCCTGTCTCCAAGGTGTTCAACAACCTTAAGATATTTCCCTGAGTTTAAGACTTCGGCTGGTGCACCCTCCTGGCGCGTCTTTGTCCAAATTCCACAGAATTCAGAAGTGCACTCTATACACTGGCTCTTAGAAACCGCAGCATTATGTCACACCCTCTTGGTATGAAGCCTCAAAGAACCCAACCTGAAATCAAAGAACTCAACAGACAACAATTATGTCTGTCCCTACAAATGCACACCTACAGCATACATCTATAGCATATCATAAACACATCAAGACATTCATTCATGAACTCATAACCCCATGAACAACAACGTGCAGGAAAAACTTCTTTGTTTGTATTAATATGAAAATGCCTCTTTACAATGTATTTGAGCTTGGACTACAATAGAGTCTCAACTCTCCTCTCTTCTCTATATTTTCTAATTCTCAATCCTAACTCAAAATAAGATACCAAGATATTTTACATGAGGGGGCTCTTCGAGCTCTTCCCTCCATCTCACCTACTCTATTCAATTACATTGAATTTACAATTTAATGGTTGTCTAGTCCAGATCAGATCTAGATCCATCCTTACAACCATTTAAGGCTACTTCTACCTAACACCTTCTCAAAGGCACGAATTTGTCTCTACCAGCCTTACAAGCATTTAATTACATTGTTTTCAAATTCAAAATTTGAAACGAGAGGGATGCACCTCTCCTCTTCATTGAATGCACGCACCGATGATGAGCGGGTTGGTTGGCGCATGGCTAGCTTGGGAGTGATGCTCCTGCATCATACTCCTCTGCTGTGAAAAATTCATGAGCTCCTACTCATGAGCTCTCCACCCTGGTTGTTGAAATCCACTTGGATCCCAAACAACTCTTTGGAGTTGTATCTCTGCTCCATCTCTCTGCTGATGTTGTTGCTTTGTTGTTGCTTCCCTTGCAGTCTCTCTACTGTTTATCTTCCCTTCGCTAGCAGCTTCTGTTGATATGATCATATTCTCTCTGATATCCTCGATCACCATGTCCAGTTGCTCTAGTGGTTGGCTCTCCTCATGCAGTCTTCTCGACTACACTTCTTCCCTACAAATGGGTCAATCAACTAGATCTCCCATGCCATATTCTTCCTCCAGTCACCTCCCAGGATGGAATTTTCCCTCATCTTCCACTACATACCTCAGTATGGAAATGATCATCATTAGCTATTCAACTCCTTGGCTGAAATCTCTAAGCGATTCCTCAAAATGCTCCTCTTTAATTATCTACTTGACTGTCTGTTCATGGCAGTCATTCGTTGGCTCTAGATTGTTCATCCAATCCTCCAGCATCTCCAACTCAATCTCTCATGGAGTGAACACCTCATCTACCTGCACCCCTATTACTGTCAGCTTCAGTGTTGCAGTTGTCTCCCTTTCAACTTCCTGGCTGAAACTGTCGAGCCATTCCTTGGAATGCTCTTTTATTTCTTCTTGGGCAGTCTCTAACATCTGCTCCAATTATTTTCCCATGACAGTCACAGTTAGTTGTCTTTCTGTTGTTTCTCCCTCTGCAACGCATGCTCTAACCTCAACTGGGCTCAGTGATAGGAATATCTCAATTCCTCCAATGATCAAAACACCCTTCTGATTCTTCTCCTCCATCATCTCTTCTTACTGATATGAACTCACCTTTGAGCTCATTTTCCCTGTCAGCTCCTCTAACTGCTCCGAACTCACTTCTGAGTTCATGAGACTTTCAAATAGTCTCATCTGTTCTCCCTTGCCCACCTGGAAATATGGGATTTCTTCTTTGCCCACCTGACAGTCTAAATTTTCAGTCCTACCCTCTTGGTAGTCTCTGAGATCTTCCAGTGATCTCATTTCATCCGCATCACTAAGATTTCTCCCAGCCTCTGGTTCACATATCTGAACCATTTCCATTTGTTCATCCCTGAGGCTTTCAGCATGCCTCAGCCACATTTTCAACAGCCTCCACTGTCTTTTGGCCACCAATTCCCTGACTGACCATTTTACCTTCGTCCTCATGGGCCATTCATACACCCATCTTGACCTTTCATTCTGCTACATCTGTAATGCAAGTTCCTCCATCTTCGCTATGATCTCGGTGAGCTCTTCAGCTATTTCAGCTTTACTCATCTGCTTCGGGTTCTTCTTTCCAATGCATCCATGGCCTTCAGTAGTCATCTTGTTGCCTTCTATCTTCCCTCCTGGAAAACCTGTTGTTGTCACTCTGCAACTAAGAGCACTTCCAGCATCTCCTACAGTCCTCCTCACTTCCTTTTGACTGTTGCGCACCTACAACAATCACCATAGATTTTTTATCACTCTGTCTTCCTTCTACCTGTCTCTGCAAGCTGCCTATGATACCAAAATGATGTGCATCAAAGTATTCTCTTTTTCCTCTCACTTCCTCTGCCTGCAATATACAAACAGAGTCAAGCTCTAATACCACTTGACATGTATCAGAGTACTCTTTCTCCTTCTTTCTCCGTCTACAATATGCAAACAGAGTCAAGCTCTGACACCACTTTGATGCAGATCCTCGACCCTCGGGTCGAGATCCGCTCACAGGATCGTTATAAACTCCTTGAGTAAAAGTGGCTCCTTTGGTTCTTCACTAAAACCTGTCAACGAATCCCTGATCCACAGGTCCTTCTGAAACCCCCTTATGCAAACAGGCACAAGGTGTGAGCTTCAGCTCCACATGACCACAACTGGCCCTTGGCACAAATGCCTTTTGCAACTCGCAATCTTGATAGTTTGTGGGTCAAAGACCCTCGACTCCCCTTTTCCAAACTCCCGATACCCGAGATGATGATACGGGTATAGATCCTTCTTCGTCGACACCCTTCACACATGACCATCGGCTAGGGATAAGCACTAGCACCTCTCGCTACTCACAACCTCGCGAGCTTGAGTGTCGAGCTTTGGCACTCTCCCTTTCACTCTTCTCGCAACTTTCAATCTCGGGAGTTGGAACGTTGAGCTCTCTTGCTCCTTCTTCGCAAATCCACGAGACGCGATAAGTCAACAGTATGTTGACTCCTGCCCAGGTGACAAGTGTCCACATGTTAACCATGCAGTCCCCACCTGATGGATATTCCACATGTTCACCCGAGCCTCAGCTCTCGGCACTTCACGACTTTTACAGTCGAAAGTGACCCTTCTCAACCTCTGAACCCCCGAATGCACGATGTGGTGAAGATTCTAATCCAATGGTCCTCCAGTGACCTGGATCCAACAGTTGTCCTTGCTCTTCACTACTCGGAGCTTCGCGCAATCAAGAGTTTGGTCTGCTTCTCCAAACTCTCAAACTCTGAATCCATGAGATAACCCAATGGCCTCTCGAACTCCCTGATCACTACCACGTGTCCTCCATAGATGGATGGTCCTGATCACTTCGAGACTTCACAAGTCGTGAAGTCAAAAGACTTCCCTATTCAGCTCTTCGATGTCGAATCCCCGAGATATGAGGATCTTATGACATGCATCCTCCTAGATGGATGGCTCTAGTGTCTTTGGGACCTTGTGGTTCCTCTCCTCTGTGCATACCAGATTAAATTTTGTGCAGCTCCTCCCAAATCCGATGGCTATCGGCTATCTATTCTAGATCTGACAGCCCAGATCTCTCTCTTCCGTTGCGCCCTCCTGCACGTGCCTGGATGTGAACTTCAATGGTCCATATCTTCCTCTCCAGCTCCAAATCAACAGCAACTGTAGCTCCCTCCTGAGCTTCAACTTTTTCCTCCTTCTTGGAAGATTTCCAAAGTATCAAAGGTCTCGGCATTTGTTTCTCTATGAACCCTGTACCCTTGGTCTCACCTGCGTTCTTGAAGACACTTTCCCTCCTGAGCTTCAAAATTGTGAAACCTTGAAGGGTTTCCCCGACTTCCTGCACTCCTTGCAACTATTGCTTTATGCACAAAGGCATTTGCTCTCCTGAGCTTTTTCCTCCTTGAATCCTTGAAGGATTCTTCCACCTCTGCACTCCTTCCATGGTCCTTGCACACATGAAGGTGTTGTCTGTCTTGAGCTTCTCTGTTGCTCAGACCTCTAAGGGAATTAACCATTTTTTCTCCCTCGGATGGAGAATTTGATGCCCTCTTGGCAGTCTCTTGCTCAAGAAACTCCTTGCGGAGTCTACAGGGTGTTCAACAACCCTGTGAAAATCCTCTCCTAGACTCTTCTCTGTTCCATAACTCAAAAGAGTTCTTTCCTGTGCACTTTGCACATCCACTCAATGCCCACCTGACAGAGTTTCCAGAATCCTCAGTGATTCTGATTTCCCTTTGAACTCACACCAGATTTTTGTTGTGTATTCTAGCACTTGCTCAATGCCCCCCAAGGAGAGCTTCCAGAATCCTCAGTGATTTTGATTTCTCCTTGAACCCACAATGGAGTTCTCCTCTGCACTTTGTGCCTATAATCAATTCCCTCCTGGCAGATCTCTACAAAACTCCTCAGAGATTTTGTCTTCTTCTATGCCTTTCCTCTGCATAGTCCTGTCTCCAAGGTGTTCAGCAACCGTGAGAGCTTTCCCTGAGTTTAAGACTTTGGTTGGTGCACCCTCCTGGTGTGTCTTTGTCCAAATTGCACAGAATTCATAAGTGCACTCTATACACTGGCTCTTAGAACCCACAGCGTTCTGTCACACCCTCTTGGTATGAAGCCTCAAAGAACCCAACCTGAAATCAAAGAACTCAGCAGACAACAATTATGTTTGTCCCTGCAAACACACACCTACAACATACATCTACAGCATATCATAAACACATCAAGAAATTCATTCATGAACTCATAACCCCATGAACAACAACGTGCAGGAAAAATTGTTATGTTTGTATTAATCTGAAAATGCCTCTTTACAATGTGTTTGAGCTCGGACTACAACAGAGTCTTGGCTCTCCTCTCTTCTCTATATTTTCTAATTCTCAATCCTAACTCAAAATAAGATACCAAGATCTTTTACATGAGGGGGCTCTTCGAGCTCTTCCCTCCATCTCACCTACTCTATTCAATTACATTGAATTTACAATTTAATGGTTGTCTAGTCCAGATTGGATCTAGATCCATCCTTACAACCATTTAAGGCTACTTCTACCTAACGCCTGATCAAAGGCACGGCTTTGGCTCTACCAACCTTACAAACATTTAATTACATTGTTTTCAAATTCAAAATTTGAAATGAGAGGGTTGTGCCTCCCCTCTTCATTGAATGCACGCGTCGATGATGAGTGGGTTGGCTGGCACATGGATGGCTTGGGAGTGATGCTCCTACATCAAAACTTTTCTCTTTTTTTAGATTGGGATGGTATTTATGTTAGAGGATGACTCTCCTTTATGTATTCCTTAGAGATTGTCCTAATGTAAGGGGTACTTAAGAGGATGTAGCCTATCTAAAGATATGGTAGAATAAAACATTTTTAGTGTGTAGTGGATGGTACCATTGGGAAAGAACAGAAAGGTATCTTTAGGCTCAAATCACTTTCTTATTTTTTAAGTTATTGTGATGTTTCCATGGCCAACCGCTAATCAGACCTCCTTGTTACTATTTAATAAAGATACTTTACTCACTTACTTAGGATTCCTGGGGAAATTGTACGAGTAACCTCTAAGTTTGATAGTCAAGGTATCACTTCCTTATATCCTCTAGTGGTGGAGGTTAAGAGAAACTTCCATTAAATATGCCTTGATAAAAAGAAGATGGGAATCTTTGCAAAAATACAGCTAATTATGGAAATTCATTATTCATTTGATGCTTAGCAGACAACAAGGTTCAAATATAGCAATATTTCTGAAGGAAAATACTTCCCTTTTTGTCTCCTTGAAATTGTCTACTCTTGGTGAAATAAATACCTGTAGAGATCTCTAGGACTATTTGTCAAAAACCACACTCTAAAATATCAAAAACTAATGAGACCAATGAGATCAAGTCACTGGAACATGTATCTCATATTTATTTTATTAAAAAGAAAATGTAAAATGAGGATGCATTATACTTTAAGCTAAACTAACAACATGCAGCTTTTATTTATTATCCTACCCTACCTAAAAAGAAAGGAAAATCTTTATTCAAGTGTAAGAACTTTTCCAATGTAACCATGTCTGAAGCAACATAAGAAACATACTCATATCCACATATGAAAAAGTTACCACAGTGATTACCTAGATATGAAGAACCAACCAACCTACTTGTTTTGGCATTAGAAGGTGTTGAAGAAAAGAATAGTATTGTGGCCCAATGATATCTTGAAACCAAATTTCAATGTAATCTTAATGTTCATCAACAGTAATTTCTATGCTCTCCTTCATCATTCTATGCAGATCCTCTTCTTTTGGATGATTGATTTCTGAAGTACATAAATGATCTTCTGAGATGGATGTTGAAAACTCCTCAATCTTAGGTCTTAATGATTTCTCTCTAGCGGATGTAGTCCACAATTTTTCTTCTTCCTTCGCAGTTTGGCAAGGAAAATCATTTTGTAGCTCATAGGACCTTGATTCTTCTAATATTTCTGGACAGGTAGATACACTTTTGGTTGCTGCCAAAATATGTTCTTCTTGAAAAGAAGAAATCCCAACTGCTGCTAGGATTTGAGAGAGTTCTCCCAAACTAATGGTCACCTTTGAATCCATTCTATTGGTTGATGGGTCCTACCTCAAACAGGTATTAGTGTCTAGGGTTTAAAACATCTGAAAGTTTTTTATTATTATAGATTTTTTAAGTTTTTAATCACAACTACCTAAAATATGAAAGACATATTTAAAGACGATTTGTGCAAACCAAACACACCACGCTTGCATAAAATAAATCACACTTACAGGAAAGAAATGAAAGCATAAAATAAAATACGATTGTAGGAATGAAATCAAACTCACACGTGTATGAAAGTAAACACACTGGAAGGAAAAATAAACACACTTTGTGAAAGGGAAGCACACTCGCATGAAAGAAATAAAACTTGCATAAAGGAAATAAAAGACAACATTCTTGCAGTAAAATAATCACATTGGTAGGAAAACTAAATTACGAGAAATTAAACACATTGTCCAGGAAAGAAAGCACGCTTGTGGGAAAGTAAATTGTGGAAAAGTAAGCACATTGTACAGGAAATAAAGCACGCTTGCAGGAAAGTAAACTGCGGGAAAGTAAACAAATTGAGAAAAGAAAACAAACTAAGAAAAGTAAGCAAACTTGCAGAAAAAGTAAACACTCTTGCGGAAAGGGCACAACAAGGCTTTGGAGCGACCCATTAAAATGGATGCGCGGGTTCTTACCTCTCGTCGTAAAGTTTCTCATCCCCCTTATTGTGTAATTAAAGGAAACCTACCTACCTAAGCTCTAATCCCTTTTAGCACCTCCCCGGCAATGGCACCAAAAATGTCAATTGAAATATATGCTATCTATTTCGACATTAAATTGTCAACCCAGGGCTTGTAAGCTTCGAGGTGCCAACACTGTATATGCAGGTCTAGAGATCTAATCTAGCCTAGCCTAACCTAATCTAATTCCAATAAACTCAAATAATGAAGAGCCTTAAAAAATTCTAGAATTATGAACTATTTAACCTAAGCAACTTAAAACATGGAATTGATGGACTATTTTTAAATAAGAAAATAGCAATCTATTTTAAAGCTAGTTAATTTATTCAATTTTTTAAGTAAGCAACAACCGGTAAGCTATCTATCTTTGAGAAAATAATCAAGTAAACAACTAACCTATCAAGACTATTTTAACAAGTGAACTCTATTATTAAAAATAACTCATAACCATTTATATTCTACAAAGAATAAACATTAATTCAAACCCATAACTAACACTAATTAGAAATTTTAATTCAAAATAACATTGAAAATACTCGGTATCGAAATATACAAAATCAAAACTAATTCAAGCAAAGATATAAACTCATAAACTCATAATTGAAAATCTTAATTTGAATTCACTCTTCTAATTAAAAATTACAATTCAAATCCATAACTAAACTAAAGTCTAATCCTATCATTAAAACTCAAATTTTAAACTAGAATACTTGTACAACTATAATCCCAAAATCTACTTCTATCCTAGCATACTAAGACAAGATTAATAAACCAATTAAATTCATGAAAACATAAATTGAATTGAGAATCAAATCTAGCTTAATTACAACTATTAAAAATCGCAATTACTTATCCATCGAAGCTTGCAAAAGAAACTCTATCTGAACTAATCCTCTGTTTTAAATACTACTCTGTTTTAATTTGCAGAAGCTAATTTAAAACTTCAATATATCATTTAAGTTAGTAACCTGCAGGACAATTGTTAGGAAATAAGAAACATAGAATAACAAATAAACAACTCCTATAAGCAACCCAAACCATTGGTGGGCCCCCTAGCAGGTCGTGGCTACTCCTCAACAGCAAATCGCAAGCTCAGATCAACACGATTTTCTCATTAACTTAAAAAATGAAATATGGAACCAAATTTGCAGAGAATGTATGAATTACACAATGAAACTCTTCTTAAAAATTATGTTCTATGATCTGGCCACTACAGGTGGTATTTATAGCGAATTACAGTTCGAGAGGTCGACCACTAGAAGGGTCGACCTCCTCTAAAAATAGCAAATTCATTAAATGAGTTGCTAACAACTTTGGCTTCTAGAAGCTGAATGAGACACTCAGTGATTAGCATAACTGCCTAATCTGAGATGTCAAGAGTTCAGTAGTTGGAGGCCATGAGGGGGCACGAAACCCAGGTCATCGATTCTCCCATCACAGGCCACCAATGCAACAATTGCCAACTCCTCTGCGCTCCGAGTGTTGGATCGCATGCCGGATGGAGTGTCGTATCGCGTACCAGATGGAGTGCCGGATGGAGTGTCGTATCGCGTACCAGATGGAGTGCCGGATGGAGTACCATATGGAGGCTCGGACTGTGAATTCTCCCTGTTACATACAGATCATGTATTATATCCTTATAAACATCAAACCGAACTGAATTTAGATCAAAATCATCGTAAAACATTGATTACACCTACCTGGTATAAATTCATGATGAATTGATATAAAATCCTTTGAAAACTCCTTCAAAATGGTTAATAACATATATAATATCGATGCAAAAAGGATTCAACCATCGCAATAAAATAGTCAAAATACAAGCCCAACATATGGTAAAAAACCTTTCGCGTGAATCTTGGAAATATGTTATATGGCTATATATATTGTTATAACCATACAACATATGGTTAAAATCATATCCACGATGGAATATAACCATTGCCCCCCTGTGCAGTCTTAACATGTGGTCATGTTAAATTTTTACAACCAGGAGCTATGGATAGGATCGAGGGCTTAGGCCCTCAGCCCTTTAGCCACCCAATGGAACTTTACTGTAACTTGAAATATAATATTTACCATGTATAGGTTAATAACCAACTCATGGCATGATGGTAATGGGGATTGTGTTACTACTTTGAAGGGGTTATGGAGGCCACGGGTTTGACCCCTGTAGACTCCATAATTTTACACAAATTAAGCCAATATTGGCCTATGGGAAATTGACTTAAACTTTGATCACTTATAACTTTTGCATACGAACTCCATTTGACTTATCGTTTGCATTGGTGGAAAGCTTACGACAAGCTCTACACATTGATGGCATTTTCTAGATGATTTGAGATGGTCAAATTTTGAGCATTTATGGATCCCTTGGGACCTCTATGAGATTTTTGGATCCTCCTGGACCTCTGTGAGAATTCCTCAGATCCTCTTGGATCACACATTCCCATTGAATAAATATTAGACCTCCAAAAGTATAAATATTCAATAACTTAGTGATAATAATTCACTCTTCCATCTTGTTGCTTTTTTTGGAATTTAGTATTAATCTTGGGTCTTCAATCTTAGGTATTATATCAGTGTGCTTCTATCTATTTCTCTGGAATATAGCTATGAATTTGGCCTCTGACATTGTTGCTAATATAATCTAGCTCTGGTTCTGTCTCATAGATTCCATGACAACAAAAGTCGGGTTCACTGAATCTTTGTAATGCATGTATAATACATGTATCTTGTATTTCAACATCCACTCCCATCTCTCATTGTTGAAGATAGTCCATCTCGGCCAATATGAAACCAAGTCGAATGTTGATCTATTCCTTTTTCCTTTTGGACTCTATGTTCTTGTACTACTTGATGTATCTATATAAGTCCTTGAATGCCTACTATGTCCATTGTCACTCATACCTTGAAGAACAATTTTGTTTGTATTGTTATCATCTATACATGTCTTGATTTCTTATGTTCAAGGTATACACCCATACGAACATGACATAGTATTTTAAAGATGCTTATAGCATACACCTTTATGCCTCTCATTGTCTGAAAAGGAATATTTCTCCTTTACCAGCTCTAGAAAGTTTTTCATTACTTCGATGCTCTTTCTACTCTCGATCTACATGCTCCAACTGTCTGCATCCTTTTGTTCATTCACCTCTGGTTCTTTAGAATCAAGAATTTTAACTTAAACAATTCAATCCATATGTATCACTTTAGATGATTACAAGACAATACAATTGTCCATATTGTTGTCTAAAATCTTTACAATCTTTACAACGAGATTCCTCTCACTATAAGACAATATGTATATATGTGGCTATCTAGAAATATCTAACAAGATTCCTCTCACTCTATAACAAAGTGTAAGGTGTCTATCTAGAAATCTCTCTAACGAGATTCCTCTCACTCTTTACAACATATAAGGTGGAAATATAAAAATTTACAGAGTCCCTCTCACTCTTATAATTTACAATGATTGGTTTGCAAACCTTATAATATACTTTAGGACATTTACACATATGCATATTACATTTTCAAATATACATATTTACAAAATTTTAAATATGGTTTACTTATGGACTCATTCTTCCCGGTGCACTGGGAGGAGTCTCACAACTTTCGACCTCTGACAATGCCTCTAAAGTTGATGCTTAATCTAACATTGAATCTGATGTAGAATCTGATGTCGAATCCAAGTAACCATTAGACCAAACTATCGATCATCCCAATAACATGTATAACCTCTCCTTGTGAATACCAAGTACTATTGTCGTGTCTGAAGTAGCTTCTCTTGAGTACACTAGTACCTGAACATTATGCAATGCAACTGCATAACCATCATATTCCAATGTTGCAACTGAGAGTAGGTTTACCTTTAAATATGGAACATACAACATATGTTTTATTTCCATAAATCCTCCCGACTCGATCTAGAATATCACATATCCATACCCTCTTATTGCTTATTTGGTATTGATTCCATATCCCACAAATAAATATGTGTCAGACTCTAAGAAATTCAAAAATGTTGATCTCATCCTGGTCATGAGGCGAGATGAGCCACTGTCCACGAACCATTCTTCAATGTCTTCATATATCACTTTTCCAAGACCAGCCATCATGAAGTATTATTTCTCAAGCCTTTCAATAAGACCATTGACTTCATCTGGATTTGTTGATTATCTTCTTGCAAGTGTATCTACATATTTTTGTTCTTCTTCGAACATAAGTGTGGGAAAAGTTCCCATCACTTCTCAATCTGGTGTCCACTCTTACCACAATAAGAGCAGAGTGTCTTGTTCCACGATCCCTTCTTATCATTCCTCCTTTTCCTCTAACTTGAGAAATGATTTTCCTTCTTATTGGAGGGATTTACTTGCACATACTATCTTCTTTGACACTTCTCCACATCATGGTTGCTAGTTCCATAGGAAGCACATGGATAACTAAACCATTCACCATCGGGAAAATTCTTCATTCATTCTCCTATAGCATGCACAGATTTCCTTGAATATGCTTTACACGTGTTACTCTTCTCTAGACTTGAAGGTAAGGCAAATTTCTTATGTAGGACTTCTTCATCTGAAGTTCTCTTTGCTTCAACTACCCTCGAGAATTCTCCATCTTGTTGGGAAGAAGAATAATGTGAGGAGTCTTCTTTCTCGATCATGTTCTTGGAGGGAGATAGTCTCTCTTGCTGTGGAGACTTCTCATTTTCTGCTTGTCCAACTTTACTGATTGATGGTGCCATTATCTGCAACTTTATTTCTCATTCATGAAAATTACTCATGTGGAAATAATCATGACACAACAATCAATCTTGTAGCCTCTGCCTATCTTCCCCAAGATCTTGCAACTGCATTCTTAGCTCAAAATTCACGTTCTATATTTTTCGATTAATGTTCTTTTGGAGCCTCAATTTCATGAGCGATTTACTCATCTTTTTTTCTTGATAAGAGTCTTCAAAATCTTCACCAACTAAAATCTTGGATCTTGTCACAACAATAGCTTACAACACATGCAAAAAACTAGCTCGGATACCACTTGATCCAAAAATCCTTAGATACCACTTCTCTCTTTACATATATACATGTAGCATCTAACTTGATTCATAATAATTTACTCATCGTATTGGGGTGGTTTGCAGAATTATGATGATGTGCTTTTTACCCAAAAAATCATAAATTGAAGATTATATTTACTTAATGATGAGATGACACAAAAGGAAATAAAAGAACTCAATTTACATACTTTTGTTTCATCTTTAAGCTCCCTTTAATCCAATGAAAACTTATTTCTCCATCTCAAAATACCAAAATCACATGTAAAATTACTCACATATGTTAATTTAATGGGTGATATTAAATTCCATTACTCAAAACAAGAAAAAAACTTCACCATTGAAATCCTTGAGAAATTTTGAGAAATTTGACTATAAAATCGACCAATTTCCAAACTGGCTCAATTTGACCCTCTTTACCACACAAAACAATGCATTAAATGCTCATTAATGGAAAATTGAGATAAGAATCATGGCATGATTTACGAGAAAAAATTTAACTTAGCTTGTACTCTACATGTACTTCCATGCTCTCAGTACAACCTCGATATTTGTGACCTGTCTCAAGCTCTCTGCATACCTCAGACTCTGTGCAATCTCAGAATGTGTGTGAAGTGTTGGGATTTGTGCCCAATATATAGGGCGCAACCTTCAAACCTCCATCCAAAAATTAATGTAACTTCATACCTAAATTAGGATGGAATATCATTAAATGTGGGTTTGTTGGTCCAATGGTTGGGATGTTGGAGTAAAACCTGAAGGTCTCGAGTTTGATTCTCCATGGTGCACATATTAGTTTTTATATATAGTATGTATGGTAAAAAACCTTCCGTGTGAATCTCGGAAATATGTTATATAGTTATATGTATTGTTATAACCATAAAATATATGGTTAAAATTGTATCCACGATGGCATATAATCATTGGCCCCTCATGCGGTCTTAACACAAGGTCATGTTAAACGTTTACAACCAGGAGATATGGCTAGGGTTGAGGGCTTATGCCCTAATCCCTCGACCCTTTATCCACGCAATGGAACTTTATTGTAACTTGAAATACAATATTTACCATGTATAGGTTAAGAATTGACTCATGGAATGATGGTAATGGGGCTTATGTTAGGCCTTTGAATGGGTTAGTGGGTTCGACCCCCATCAACTCCATAATTTTACATAACTTAAACCAATATTTCCCAATGGGAAAATGCCACGTGACAACCTCTTATTGACTAACCTTGCCACATGTCAACATGTCATTAGACCACTTGTCAACTTTTAACTGGGCCACATGGAGGTACGATCTGCCCATTCAAATGACAATACCCCATGTGCCACGTGTCACCCTTTCAGTGGTGACACATGTCACCTTATTTTCCCTTTGACCTTTGACTTTGTTTGTTTGACCTGAACTTTGACCGCGTATAACTTTTGCATACAAACTCCATTTGACTTTCCATTTACGTCGTTGGAATGTTGACGATGAGCTCTACGCATTGATGCCATTTTCAGGACGATTTGAGATGATTGAATTTTGAGAATTTATGGATCCCCTGGGACCTCTGTGAGCATTCCAGGTCCTCCTTGACCTCTGTGAGCGTTCCTCGGATCCTCCTGGATCATTTTGTAACCTTATCCACCAACACAAGGATTTTTTTCCTTTCCATCTAACATAGGTAACCCATCGATGAAGTCCATTGATATTTTTTCCCATTTTGGTTAAAAATGTGTAGTGGATGGAGTAACCCTAGGGTCATAACATTTTCACTTTTTTTCTTTTGGAATTGATCACTTTTTTCTATGTATTTCTGAATATATTTACTCATCCCCTTCCATAAAAAAGGGTTGATGTGCAATGTAGTAGGTTTTGAAAAAAACTCGTGTGCCTTGTTGTTGGTGAGTCATGAGACTCCTTAAGAATATTTGACTTAAATTTTGAATGTGAAATTAGGTAACTTCTTCCCTTATACCAAAGGATATCATTCTTCCATTCGAATTTGGAATCTTGGACATGCTTATTGATGATTGCATATGTTTCTGGGTTTTTCTCATATTCACTACGGATTTCACATAACTATTCTGGAACTACAATCGACATTGCAAGAGATAATGATTCTTCATCCTTTCGTGAGAGAGAATCAACTGTTGTATTATCCTTTCCTTTTTTTGTAATATCTCCATATCAAAAGTGGTAATTTTTTCTATCCATTTTTGTTGTTCTTTGGAGAATCTTTTTTGTTGGAGGAGGTGTTGGAGACTGTTGTGATCTGTGCGAATAAAGAATCATCTTCCAACAATATATTGTAGCCATTTGGTGAGGGAATGCATAATAGTGAGCATTTCCATGTCATAAGTAGAATTTAATCATTCCCTTTTATTGAGATTCCTAATTTTGAATTTTATAGGATGGACATTCTGCATTAGCAATGCTCCTATTCTGAATCTTGAAGCGTCACATTCAATTACAAAAGGTTTTGAAAAGTTAGGAGTGGCTAACACTGGTGTAGTGAACATAATTTGATTTAATACTTTAAAACATCCTTCTGCTTGATTATTCCATTGGAATGATTTTTTTTTTAAATGTTTGTCAAGGGAACCATTACATTTTCAATTCTCACATGTAACTCTATGTGACTAATTTCAGATCTGAAAATTGCCTCCTAGTGATATAACTATCATTGAACAATTTTACATTGAAATTATTAACTGAAAAACATATGCAGTAGAAAAAAAAATATCACAGATGAACCATCAATACACAAGAGACACAATAATTATGTTTTGTAATCTTGTTAACATTAGAAATATTGAGGGAAAAACCATCCCTCCCAGCTAATACAATATCACCAAAAATCTAAGGAAAACCTTGTCCTCCAAAGTCACCAAAAATGAGAACTCCCTTGTTCTCCAATATACAAATAAAAAAACCAAACCTCAACAATATTTTGGAAATCTCCTATGCTCAAGAATCTGTTGTAGATCACCTGCATGACTTGCTTATGTCACTTTTAAATGTGTATGGATTTGTACCTTCCTAGAAAATTAGATACTTGATTCACCAACTAGCAATCCACGTACATGCATTGTTTGCTCCACTGCAAATCGTGTATACCCTATACGTGATTTGTCCTTCAGCATCCCATGTATATACGTGCTTCATCCTCCTAGAAATCACGAATGGTATGAAAAATTCACTCACACGTACGACCTTCTTCGCTCCTCTCTCTTGGGTTATATTCACCACCTTGTAGACTTTCCTTTTTCTGAGATCACCAATCCTTCTTGACACAAGTGGATACTCACTTATGTCAACTCCATTCTTCCACAATGATGTAATGTCACAATGACATCTCTCCCTTATATGGTAGTCCAATGAGTGAGTTTAGGAGCCCTTCCTAAATTCACCAATTAATTAGAATATTTTAATCCTCTGTGTGGGTGTTGAACCCCCACACAAACCTACAAATCCCATCAACTTTCCCATGAGTCCCTAGCCTCATTTCTAGGTTGATTTCACTGAAATGAAATTCAAAACTGGTGCCAACGAAAATTCCCACATTCCTGGCACCTTGGCCTCTAGTGGGAATACCTCTCGAAGCTACAAAAAGTCAACACTCCCTCTTAGCGAGGTAGGTAACCCATCCACAAACATCTGTATGCACGATTATTGCACATAGTATATATAGATATGGATCTACCACCTCATATGTATTCCAAAATTAGTCCAAACTGGCTACTTCCTCTGTCACTATGGAAAATGGGTCTATGAACTTTGTCACGGTCACAAGTCTTGTTGTCAAGTCCGTTTGACTGACTGCATCCATAGTCACTGGAGCACATCTTGTTTTCCCATATGTTTGACTGGACACATCCTTGGTTACTAAGGAAAATTTTGTCTGACTAGTCGTATCCTTGGTCACTGAGGAAACATCTATCTGATTGGCTGCATCCTTAGTCACTGAAGCAAATCTTGCTTTGTAATATGCCTCACTAGTTTCTCCCTCTATGACTGAAGAAAATCCTACACTCTAGTATTCATCATTGGTTTCCTCCTTTGTCACTATAGCAAATCCTTTTGAGACAAGTGTATCCCCCATGGAGGGGTCACATGCCCTAAAATCCTCATGCCTATGAAGCTCATGTCTAGATGACATGTCCTTGGCAGTTGCTTTCTTGGCAATGTGAGGAATCAAGTAGTCCTTCATGGAGTATAGCAATGCATGCTTGGCCTTCACATCCTTCTTCTTGTGAGATTTCAACTCTTGTGGATTAGTAGAAGTTACAACCACATCCTCAACATACTCCTTGAGGTCATTCTATTCCAACATAAGGATAACCCTTACCTTCCAAGCCTGGAAGTTGGTTTCCCCTTCCAACCTATCCTAAAGCTTCAATGTATTCACCATCTTGACCTCCCTGAAACAAGAACAAGAAAATGAGAAAGTATAACACTCTTCCAATGTTGTAGCCAACAAGGTGTCTCAAGATAATCCCCTTCTCTTCAAATCCCAAGATATGAAACCATGTCAATTTTCACACGCAACTCTATGTGACTAATTTCAGATCTGAAAATTGCTTCCCAGTTATCTAACTATCACTGAATAACTTTACATTGAAATTATTGACTGAAAAACATATGCAGTGGAAACAACAAGATCAAAGATGAATCATCAATACACAAGAGACACAATAATTATGTTTTGTAATCTTGTTAACATCATAAATCCTGAGGTAAAAACTATCCCTCCTAGCCAATACAATATCACCAAAAATCTGAGGACAACCTTGTCCTCCAAAGTCACCAAAACTAAGAACTCCCTTGTTCTCCAATATACAAATCAGAAAGCCAAACCCCAGCAATATTCTGGAAATATCCGCTGCTCAATAATTTGTTGTATATCACATGTACAACCTACTTACGTCACCTATAAACTTGTATGGATCTTTACATGCCCAGAAAATTAGATACTTTATTCACCAACTGGAAACCTATTGACATACATTGTTTTCTCCACTGCAAATCTTGTATACCCTATACGTGATTTGTCCTTCTGCATCCCACGTATATAAGTTCTTCGTCCTCCAACAAATCGTGTATGGTATGAAAAATTCACTCGCACGTGCAACCTTCTTTTCTCCTCTTTCTTGGGTTAGATTCGCCACCTTGCAGAATTTCCCTTTGTTGAGATCACCAATCCTCCTTGACATAAGTCCAGACTCACTTATGTCAACTCCATTCTTCCACGATGATCTCTCATTTATATTGGAGTCCAATGAGTGAGTTTAGGATCCCTTCCTAAACTCAACAATTAATTATAATATTTTAATCTTCTTTGTGGGTGTGGCACCCCCACACAAACCCACAAATCCCATCAACTTTCGCATGAGGCCCTAGCCTCATTTCTAGGCCAATTTCACTTAAAAAAAAATTAAAATTGGTGCCAACGAAAATTCCCACATGCCTGGCACCTTGGCCTCTAGTGGGAATACCTCTTGAAGCTACAAAAATTCAACATACATGAGCGTAATTCCAGATAAACCTTTAATAATACCTTGCCAGACCCAAAAATCCCCTTAACTTGGAAATGTTACTTGGCTTGGTCCATCCTGTAATTTCTTTAATCTTATTGGGGTCTACCTTCACTCCTTCCTTTGATATTATGTGTCCCAAAGAGTTTACTTCTTCTTTTACAAAGGTACAATTTGATAGATTTTCATAAAATTGGTTCCTTTCTAAAAGGGAGAGAACCTTCTCCATGTGTTTTAGATGTTCTCCCCATGTTTTACTATAAATAAGAATGTCGTCGAAAAATACTTACACAAAATTCCTTAGGTAGGTTCTAAATACTTCATTCATGGTATCCTGGAAGGTGGATGGAGATTTGGTTAAACCAAAGGGCATCACTTTAAATTCATAATGTCCTTCGTGAGTATGGAAAGTTAGCTTTTCCACATCTTCTAGACTTACTCCAATTTGGTAATAACCTGATCTCAGATCCAATTTTGAAAAATATCTATCTCAAAGAAGCTCATCCAACATTTCATCAATGAATGGAATAGGAAATTTATTTTTGTTTGTAATATTATTCAACCCTCTATAGTATATACACAATCTAAAAGATCCATCTTTCTTTTAGACTAGAATTATATGAGCCACATAGGGGATTCTACTTTTTGAGATAATACTACACCTTAGTAGGTCTTGGAGTATTCTCTTGATATCTAATTTTTGGTGGTGTGGGTATCGATAGGGCTTGATGTTAATAGGATCTGACCCAGCTTTCACTTCAATGATGTGCTCGATTTCTCTTTTTGGTGGTAGCTCCAAGGGTAAAACTTGAAATACATTCTTGTATTTTTGAATTAGTTTTTGGATCTCTGGTGGATCAGTATTAATTAATTTGAAAGCCAATACTTCCATTTGGTGGAAGTGTATCATATATTTTGGTGCCCCTTTTCAAATTAGCTTCACCATTTGATGGGAGGATACCACTTGATTTTGGGGTGGTTGGAATCCATATAACTTGTATTTTTCTCCTTGCCATCTGAATTTTATAAATTGTTTTTTATGGTTAGATGAATAAGTTCCTAATGTTTACAACCATTGGAAACCTAAGACTACGTCTACCCCTCCCAAGGGTAAAGTATAAAATTGGGATTCCAAGATGTAGTCATGAATATGCAACTTAACCTTGTGTAATTTCCCCACATCTTAAATTTGTTTACCATCTACTACCATGACCTTCATGTTGGGTATCAAGGACACAAAAATATTTAATTTATTTATGATATTTGTGTCAACAAAGTTATGAGTGCTTCAAATGTTTGTTAGGACCATTACATTTATCTTCTTGATGTGACCTTTTAATTTCAATGTCTGTGGTTGGGCTATTATTATCATGGTTGATAGTGATACTTGTAGTGCATTATCATTATCTGGTTCTGGAAAAAAAATTGAGGGTCTGCAAATTCTTCTTCAACCGATTCCTCATTATTTGAATCGTCTTCTGCTTCACATTTGTATAGTTTTTTGAATTTATTCCCTTTGAAACATTTATGTATGGGATCCCATTTTTCACCAAAATACTTGCATTTACCTTATTTTATTTGGTGGGATTCCAAACAGGTTTTGCTTCCCTCCCTTAAATGCAGTGGAATATACCTTGAGTTTTCTCCTTCTACAATTTGAGGGGGGTTCTTTATTGAGTATACTTTATCGAATTTTTGTAGTGACGATATTTCCAAATATTTTTTTGTTGCCATTTCCTTGTGTATAGTTGTTTCCATATCTATAATATCATG
>ML828434.1:23432-38924 GCA_009831015.1 Picea engelmannii | reverse complement strand
CTCATTCAGGTGACAAAAGAGGTGCAACAATTATTCTCATAGAATTTTTGTGTGGGGGTAGGTTTCTGTATTTTATATATGGTCTTTCTCTGTTGTGACATTACCCAAGGTCACATGGGAAAAATGTTGTAACTGTTAGGTTGATTATTTCATGATTATGGAGATAAATATTTTCGTGAAGCCCCAAACAACAGATGTAATTTGAATATGAAACAAGTAACTTGTAAACTTGTAATTCTAAAATTACTAAAAATGTAAGAACATCCTACTTTAACTCCACAGATTCAACGAAGATAGTAAACATAACCCTAAATGTAAGGTATATAATGAAATTGAAAATAGGTTTACCAAATAGATATGGGGGTGGTTGAAAATCAATAGTAAAGGTGGTGAATAGGAATTACAATATAAGAATGATATGTTGATTAATTGGGTTGGTTTTCATTGGTGTCAACCCTTGAAGCAATTCTGGCAGCAAATTCTGGTATCCTCAATAGTATGGTTAAGGGAATTCAATTTGATTGATGTATAATGGTATGAAGTTTAATCTATTTATAGGTAAGAATATTATATATGGATAGTGCATGTCATGTCATTTACGGTGATATGTGGAATGCCACACAACCCCTCATGGTTAGAGATTTATGGCCTTGTGAAGTTGGAGAACCCTGTTGAGTTATCTAGAAAGTCAAATAAGTCAAAATTATTCTAGAATCTCCTAGAAGAAGTTGACTAGTCAAGTGAGTAAAACTAGGAGTTAATCATGGGTTAAGTTGTTGTAATAAGAAAATAATTAAAAATAAATTAGTTGCAACTAGAAGCGGAGAATTTACTATTTGTAGCAAAGTGGGTTAGAAGTGGAAAAGTGGTTAGAAGTGGATTATCCCTAAAAGAAGGAAATTGGGTTAAGTTGGTTAGAAGGTAACCCCTTGAGGAAGCTACATGGAAGTATAAATAAGAGGGAAAGGCTCTCCTATTAGAACCCATTGAATATCATTGAATATATATTTTGTGAAAGGTTATTTGGGAAGGTACTATTGATAGAGAAAAGTGCAGCAGAAAAATAGAGGTAGATAAAGTGCGGTAGACAAAGTGCAACAGGAAAATCGCGGCAGAAAAAGTGCGATAGAAAAATTTTGGTAGGAAAAGTGCGGAAGAAAAATCATGACAGGAAAAGTGTAGCAGAAAAATTGTAGCAAAAAAATCGCGGCAGAAAAACCACGCCAGAAAAAGTGCGGCAGAAAAATCGCGGCAGAAAAACTGTGGTAGAAAAATCGCGGCAACAGATTCGCAAGAAAAAACTCGCGGCAACAGAATGCTACAAGAACAAAATGTTGGAATTACTTCACACACACTTGTGATTTTTTTTCCTAAGGTTTTTCCTTGTTTATTATTCATAATTAGTCATTATCCAATCTCCTATATTTTAGGGGAGAATATTCCACCTGGAGAATATTCTCTTTTAGTTGATACTTCAGTTTGACTAGTTGAGTTGAGTTTAGATGTTTCATTGGTTTTGTCACCATGCAACATTGGGATCATCACCATGATAATTCAACCTTTCCTTGATATCATCACTAAACTGGCACATTACCCTTGATTCCTTGAGTTAACTCCTCACTACTCTCTGTTTAGTCAGTTAACTGAAGACTAGTTGACTAGTTAACTCAACTAGGTGGCAGTTCACTCTCGTAACTACCTGAGAGACTAGACTATGTGAAATTTCAATCTCGTAACTATTGGTGTGTGTCCAGATCACTCTAGACCACCACTATGGCGCATTGGTTCTCCTCCAGTGCACATTCATTGAGTTATACAAAGTATATCATGTGTAAATGATTCACTATTCACAACGATTAAGGAGAATTCTTTCTCTCCTTCTTCTTTCTCAAATTCTCTCTGCAAATGTGTGTATCATTGTTTAGCTAGATCTATTATGTGTAGGTTCAACACATTGACAAGGTATCAGAGCTGACGGATTGCTAAGCAAAATATACACCAAAATTTTTGCAGGTACAAAAGATTGAAGACCACGAAAAGATGGAATTCCAAAAAGAATTCATTCTTACACCTTAAAACTATTTTGCATGGAAGGAGAAAATAGCCATACATCTCTGAAATAGAGGGTTGTACAGGTTAAATTTGAATACAAATATAGAAGCAACATCAGCCATAGAAAAATCCAAGTACTTAAATCGCATGGATGAGGCACTCAGAACAATTTGCAGTCTTATTTTTCCCGATCTCCTTTTTTACATATCTTCCTATAAGACTCCCAATGAAGCCTGGACCACCTTGGAAGGGCTCTTTGGAAAACAATATGAGATGAGGGGACACATGATAAAGGTGGATCTTCTCACATTGTATCCAAAAATCTTCGAGAATATCCAATATTTCTTTACAAAATTCAATGATTTATTGTTGCAACTCAAAGCTTGCGGGGTTGATAAATTGAAGGAGGAGAAACAAATGGTTCTCACCATTCTCTCCAAGCTTGGTCCTGAATTATCCATATTCATATCCACATTTCATTATGTCAGATTCCCCTCTCGAGCCACCTGGAAGATGCCTTCTCTTGAGGACTTTATCGAATCTTTGACACAAGAGCAAACCAAGCTCATTAACATGGGCATAATCAAAGGCCCAAGGGAACATCCACTCACTGTGCATGATGGAAGCCACAAATATTGGAAATCTAAATATAAAGATAAACAAAAATCTCATGCACATCCGAAGAAGGAAGGGTACACAAAACCCTACACTGATGCCTCCAGATCCCAAAGGGGAAAAGGGGAGAAATGCACGTACTGTCACAAAGGATTCTATTCAGAATATGCATGCATGCAAAAACAAATAGATCTGATGTCTCAAATACTTCAACGAAAATACCTTGCAGATTGCATCCCCAAGGGTGCCAAGAAGAAGAAGCCAGAAGATCTGAATCTGAAGAAAGACAATTCTAGCCATGCCTTGATTTCCATCAACTCCTCTCCCAATGCTTGCATCGTTGATTTAGGAGAATCACATCATATGGCTACATCAAAAGTAGTATATTCTTCATTGGATGCATGCAAAGGTCCTCCTATTCTAATGGGAGACAACTCTTTTGTCGAAGTCACCGGCAAAGGAAGGATTGAACTCACCAACAAAAGCTTCGAGAATGTGCTGCACGTTCCCAAAATTTTTGTTAACCTTCTCTCTATGTATCAGATGACGAATTCTGGCACCAGAAAGAATGTCATATTCACTCCAAATTCCATGGACATCTATGACATGCAAACCAACTCCAGGGTTGCTACCGGTTAGGTAAATCATCAGTCTAGATTGTATACATTTTATAAATTCATTGAACCTAATTATTATTTACTTCTTACTCATTGATCCAAATGGATATCGGTGGCCACCCACCTTTTCCAACTGGTTCAAAATGATTTTCTGGCAATTTTGACAATTTACTATTTTTAGCCATTTTTCATTTCTAGAGCTGTTTTGAGGCCCTAAACGATGTTTTTTTTTGGAAAAGGGGGAGAATCATTGCCTCTTATTTTTTATTTCCCCCAAAATTAATCTCCTCAACGATACCTTTCCAACAGGCTATCATATACTTAAAACAAAGATCGTATGCAAAAGTTATGACCCCGGTAAGTTGATGTACTAACTTACCCAAACGTGGCCCACATGACTTTTGGCACTTCATCTCCTAGGGTTAGGTGTTTGGAATTCCTGTTTATTGTAAAAAGTCCATTAGAGCCTCATTGTAATCATATTCTTGTGAATGAGCACATCCATCACATCTCTTCTCATAGATAAGCCGTCACCATTCCAACAAGCTTGTTTCTATTGCATTTTACAATTTCAGCTTATTTCCTTATTGAATAGAAAACCAGTTTTACTGTATCTCTATTATTTTGTGTTAAGCACCTGTTAATAATCTGTAGTCATTTCATTCTGCTCATAACATCTATTTCAGTGGTATAAGAGCGGTCTTCTCCTTGTTGTCTTAATGCATGTCCCCAACGAGCTTAGAGTACAAATAGTTGGGTCTCGAGATTGTTTCTCTTGAGGACAAAATCTCTCACACGCCCAAGTGACCTCTCATGGAAGGAGAAAATAAAGATGATGAGACATGATATCCTTTCAAATTTTTGATTGAGGAAGCCCTCAAACAATAAAGGAATGAGATGATGGGCAATTTTGTGCAAATCCTTCGACGACTACCAACATACGACACATCTTCTTCGAGCAGAGGCACTGCCCCCTTCAAGGTACAAATAAACTTTGATATTCCTATATTTGAAGGTCAGATAGACGCAGATGTTGTAGGAAAGTGGTTGAATCTGTTATCACCCTATAATTTAGGGGATCAACTGGTGACTGAGATATTATCTGTTTCTAGTATTTTTGTTGACAAATGATTTTTCATTCTGCAAATAATTTGAGAAAAGAAAAGAGAAAAGAAAAAAGAAAAGGAAAAAGAAAAAGAAAAGAAAAGAAAAGAAAAAAGAAAAAGAAGAAAAAGAAAAGAGGGCATAAAAGAATTGAAATGAAAGCCCCACACGATAATAGTAACTTGGCCATACCTTTCAAGCATGGCCAAGTTCTTTTTAAATTTAATGTTGGTAGGGTAGTGAATAAATCTGACCAGACTGTCTAATCCTGGTCAGATAGCCCTTAGGTTAGATTAGTGAATAAATTTGACCAGATTGTCTAATCCTGGTCAGATAGCCCCTAGGTAGAGTAATTTCTTAACCCAACTGTTTAATCTGGGTTAACTGTCATAGGAAGATAGGTTAGCATGTAGGTTAGTTGCTTTATTGCTCCATTCCAATAAAACCAGCTGTATGAAAAATGTTACACCATATCTCAAATGCCTAAAGAATAGTTTGGTCAAGGTCCCTTGGTGGTGTCTATGTGAAAAGTTTGGGAAAAATCCATAAAAATACTCTTATCCTAAGTTTTTTCCAAATCATGTTTCTCCGCTCCCGATTTTATGTTCCATGCACTTTTCGACGGTCTAGATCGTGGCGCCCAAATCTACGACACACAGAGCATTTCGGACCCCCCCCGACCGTTCTGCTTTTAACCGAGGGGGGGGGGGGTCTGGAATCGGTAATAACATTGGCGCACATCTGGACGGCCCAGGGAAGGGCGCCTAAATCAACGGTCCACCATGGATTCCGAACCCCCCCGTTCGTTCTGCCTTTAATGGAAGGGGGGGTCCAGAATGAGTATTAAAGAGAACGCTAAGATCTGCGGCCTGGAAACGGGTGCGCAGATCAACGGTCTAAAAAGGTTTTCGGACCCCCCCCCCCTGATGTTCTGCTTTTAACCAAAGGGGGGGGGGGTCCAGAATGGTTATCTCCTTTGGCGGGCCCCTGGTCATATGTGGCATCAGCCTATTGGTCCTGAAGTCAAATCTCCATCTGCTATCTGACAGCTCTCGTCATTAGTGGACATCATCTCCCACTTGTTTCCACTTGCTCCCGGATGTGTCCTATCCCATAAATGCAGTCAGTCCATGTTGTCAGTCCTTTTTCCCTTTTCACTCATGATGGCCCCCCTATTGCGACTTTTACCTCCAATCCCTAGCCTCCACGTCATCTGTCCATATGTTTTGGCCACCGTCACCTGCCACCTCACCCCCAAGTGGCCCGTTGTCCATTTATTACAAGATAACATACCTGTTATCCTGCTGACCTGTCTCCCGTGCCCAACCGACCCCATTTTTAAATAAAATTACCGTTTTCCCCTTTCATTCACCATTCATCCATCACGCAAGAAATTTTTACCTCTTACGCCTCCATTGCTTCTCCATCACCTTCATCCTTAGTCAATCGGCCCCACTAACATCGTGTTTATTGCAGGTACTGTCGCAAAGATGGCTCCAAAGCCAAGACTAGCGGAAGGAGAAGATAATCCTTTTCTTCCTCCCCCTGTTGACCTGGACAAAATCCCATTGGTTGAAAAAGACAAGTTGATCGCGGATACCAAGTGTGAATTTTATTTTTCTGACCTCCAGTCATGGCTCCGGGAGGTGTTCCTGGACCAGAGCGATGAAATTGGACTCTGGGAGTCCAATTTTCCCCTGTACCTGTTTCCCTAGATCCACCACTTCCCCAAATTCGCCCTCAAATGCCAAGCACATTATATTCCCGACCAGAGGGCTGTCATCTCCTCATCCAGAGACGTTCTGTTCTTCATCACTCCCGAAGACATTAACCAAATAATGCAAATCCCCCGTGCCAATTCCATTTCTCCTTTCAACCTAGAGATCCTTACAGAGTTGTATCAAAAAATGTCTTTTCCCCAGAGAGCTCAAATATTTGAGTTGTTCCTTCCCACCTCCACTCAGTTCCCTTCCACCAATCCACCCTACCCGTCATCCATGTTCTCCACCAAGGGAAACCAAATCATTTCCTCTCTTTGTGCCCTACTAGGTTACTATTCCAACCAGTGGGTAGATGAGCCCATCCTGGGTTTTCTATCTATTTTCTCCAATGATGAAAAACCTACAACACAATTTGATTTCAGTACCTTCTTGGCCGACAATATTCACGAACAGTTCGTGAACTTTGGCACGAAGGGCATGTTTAGATATTTGTCCATATTGGCCTACATGTTCATTTTTTATCAAGCCGATAAATTCAGTTTTTCTATGCAGAAAATGGACGCAGATGGAAGGCCTCAGCCAGTAACAGCATGGACCTCTTTGTTGAAGTGAAAATCTATAGAATACGACTTCAAAGCATTCATTGATCTTTGCGTTAGAATATATTAGGCAGATCATGAACTCAGATGACATCCACTTTGTATCCCTCAAGAAAAAATAGCAGTTGCAGATCAAGGGGCAAATTGGCTCCTTCATTTGCAAAAGTCGGGGCATCGGGGAAGAAGCTGATAGAATGTTGAGAGAAATGAAACTCTTTATCAGTTTCCCATGGCGCTATGATCCATGCGGGGTCATTTCAGAAATGCAGGTAAAGAATAAAAACATCCCGTATATTCACGAGTCCAAGCCCGAAATTGAAAATTTTTCCAATCAGACAGTGTGGGTGCCTGACACCTTGGTCGAAGTGGAACTGCAGGTTCCCTTGACCACTGTACTTCCAACTTCCACACCACAAGTGGCTAAGGAAAAAATGCCTTGACAGGAATCATCTCCGCCTGTCATGGAGGTGTCGTCTGAAGAGTTCCAGTTACATACAAAGAGGCCTAAGACAGTTTCAGTGCCGGGTATGACAGTAGAACAAGAAGCCCTGCCTTCCATAGTAACTACCATAATACTCAAGCCGGTCATTCCACCTTTTGGTTCGAGCCTTTATCAGGGCATCACCCCAGCAGTACCGAAGAAATCCACAGACTCTCCCTTGAGCACTCAGCCAAGAAAGACTGGGCCCAAATTAAGCATCTTCGAGAAGTATGAGATGATTAAGAAAAGGAATCAGACTCTTACCACCAACACCTATGCTTAGTTTCGAAAGAAAACGTCAACTGCGCAAAATAGGCTATTATCCACATTTGACACAGAAAAGGGCAGGATGCACATGGCCTTCCTCCAGGCGCAGGTACCAGATCCCAAGGTAATTACAGACTACAAGAGAGCCACCTTCGAGTTCCAGACGAAGGACGTGCACCCAGCAGATCAGATGGATTTGCATAAACAGAAAGGGGAGATGGTATTCCATACATTGGCACATGCTTAAGCCTCAACAACAAAATTTCAGGTATCATTGAACAATGCTCAGACGCAACTCAAGCTGGAGAAAATCTCATCCTTCGCTAAGGATAACAGAATTAAAACTTTGGAGGAGTTGGTCCTAAATATCGGCTATGATCCCTCAAATGTCAAAGTTGTTGAAGATATGATAAATAAGAAAAGTACAGATATCGCATCCTTGAGGAAACACCTGAAGCTCCCTCCCACAGAAGACTCACAGGCTAAGGAGATAGCAGAGAAAGAAGGCGAGAAGGATGAAATGCTTAAGCTGCTCATGGAGCAGAATGCCCACCTCAAAGAAATGGAAGCAGAGATGGAGAAACTGCTAAAGGAGAAAGAGCAACTGAAGTCTATGGAAGCCATTCCATTGAGTGCTATCCCAATTGCAGGATTTATCATAGCAGCAGTAACGACAATTCCATCCGCAACACCAATGACACCACCAGAAGGGACAACCGACCTTGCCACATCCATGGAGAAAATGAACCTGCAAGAGACAGAAATCAGCAGGCTGAGGAAAGAAGTCGAGAACCTCCAGGAACTCAAAACTTCTTTCCAAACCAGCCTATCCAAAGAAAAGCAGGTAACTGAGCAGCTAAGGAAGGAACTACAGCAGCTCCAAAAACAAACAGTGGCAGGGAAGACTTTGGTTGAGGTCAAAGAGAACGTATGGACAGATATCACAAAGTCCATAAACGAAATCTGGCCCATGATCCAAATCATGTTTGAGCAGAACGAGTTGGTCCAGAGGAGCAAACAAGCCATTGAAAAGATCATAATAGAATTACGAGACAGACCAACTCAGGCAAATGAGATCATTAAATTCCTAAATTCTAAAACCCGAGAAGAGCTGGAAGAGTTGAAGATCGAGGAAAGAACGGAAACCATCCTTGAGGTCAAAAGAGTTTTGACCAAGAGGGGATTATTGCTTGAACTAGAAGAAAAAATTCATATCATGGACCAGGGAGTACATAAATTATTCACCAAGATCGAGACTCTCCAGAAGAAAGGTCTCCCAGGTCTGAAAGTTATTAATGATAAACTGATGACACTTCCAGATTACAAAAGGAGACTGGCTGAAGTGTCTAAAGATAATTCAAAATTTGCTGGCATACAAGGGAGCATCACCAGTAAAGCATTCCTGGACGCTCTCCAGTTGGACATCTTCATCCAACATGAGATTCAATATATTTTCCTCACTAATCCCACTTTCGCCAAATATACGGAAATGGATGAGGTTTATCGGAGATTGCTCAAAATCACTGTGCCTAGTCATCTCAGATGGGAGGAACTCTGCGATCTTCTCGATTAGCAGACGAGTTGTCCAGGTCCAGTCACCCATCCAGTCAGAAGAGGTTGTGAAAGAATATCGCCAACGGCCTACCCCAGAAATTCCGCATGCAGTTGTACCAAGTCATCAATCAGTTTGATTAGTTAAATTAGTTAGGCTTAAAATAGAATGAGCACGTCCTGATCAGTTATGACAGGAACGTTTGTAATTTGAAATTATAAATACTTCACTTTTCGAGGTGTTGAGGGTTTTTGATCTTCACACCCTGGCGCTATCAGACTGTAACCATTTTTTAAGAGATCTACCATTAATAAAGAGGAAGCACTTTACAGGATTCTTGCGTGTATTCACTGGTGACGTTTATTCTCTAAGTTAAATGTTATCCTTGCTTTGTGACCATTTTGTTTTCTGAAACTAATCTTTAAGAGTAACGTATGTTGCAGGATTTATCTTGGATACCCTGTTTCTGACTTTAAAGATTTGAATGTTTATCTTCTGATGTTTTCAATTAAGAAATTCTTAACTGCTTCTTAGTTGAATGTGTCTTTCTCATCTTTTCTTTTGTCCATCATTTAAGCTATTAAAGATCCAGTGAGTACATTATCTCGCCCTGTGGAAGTTTTCCTTTATGTTTATGGTTTGTATCTCATGTTGATTATAACATAGACCCCATATCCCAATGGAGGTGTAGACTGTCTCAACCAATTCAAAAATACTTTTACAACAAAACCTATCTGTTCCCTTACCTAGCCTAAAATCTAAATTAAAAACAAAGCTAAATCATATAGAGAGATCCCTCTCTGAAGCTGGAAGGGCTAGATCCCAGCTTTAAAAGCGGTTGGATACAGTTACCTTTGTGGATTCCTTCTTTGTCAACCTCTAGGAAATTTACAGAGTGCTAACATAATGGAGACCATACTGGGGAAGAACTAAAAATTGATAATTTCACGTTTCTTTCCCCTAAAAAGAACGTTAAAATTTGAGAAGAAAGTAATGTTTAGAGGTTGATCAAAATTTGTACATATTATTTTCAGACTCGCAAAATTAAAAAATATATATATAAAAAACCAAAAATAGTTATGGCTTCCAAGAAAGTTCATACTCGATCTCATCCAAACCCAGAACACGCGATAGTGATAGATAACCCCAAGCATTTTCTCAGGCAAAAGACCTTAGCAGTCGATTCAGTGAGTCATATTCCCCTTCATAAGTCTCTTCCCTTTTTAGAGAAGTCTGTTGTCTCTCAAAACCCTAATATCGATACTTGTCCACGACAAAGCCTGGTTAGAACACGTTCTGACAGTTTTGTGACTGGACTCGTCTTTGACCCAACTATGTTGCAACCCCGAACCCCTGAAGTTCTGTCTCCCACATCTAAACCAAATTTCACTCCCTCAGTAATATCCAGTCCCTCCTCGCCCTCGTCTTCAGTCGCTACCTCGTCGACCATTCAGGTTGTCGCCCCACCTCCCCCACTCATCATGGCAGCTCGATATGCTCCTTTGGTGTTGGCTGTGCCGCTACATGCCATGCCCCAAGACTACCAAACAAGACTTCCACAGTTCGACGCAACCAGACTTTTAAACGCCCAACAACATGTGGACAAAATGAATGACTACTTTGATTTGCAAGAAGTCGACGAAGTTGACGTCCAAATGAGATTGTTCGCCCAAAGTCTAATAGGAGACGTCAAGAAATGGTTCAAAGCTTTACCCGCAGCCTCAATCCCTGACCTTGTCACGTTCCAAAGAATTTTTCTTGACAGATGGGAGGTAAAGAAAAACCCCCTCCAGATACTGTCAGAATACGAGACTATAAGAAGAAATCAAGGTGAGTCAGTGCAGGATTACTGCACCCGTTTTAATAATCTGTACAATGCTATTCCAGCTGAAATTAAACCTCCATAGGGGATGGCGTTGATAAAATTCCCTGATGGATTTGATGCAGATATGTCATACCAATTAAGAGAAAGAAACTCTACCACCTTAGCAGATATGCAGAAAAGTGCTATAAGTGTGGAGGCCAATCTGTTGGCGAAAAGGGCCCGTCAAAGGACAGAAAGGAGAGTCACGATCAAAGAAGAACCTTCCACATCGACCACTGATTCCAAATGGGATTCTATGGTCAGAACATTGGAACTATTGCTGGAAAGAGTGAATGTGTCAGACAAAAATCCTCCGAGAGACAACACACCTGCTCCTCAGATTCGAAACCCCAATTTCAGAAGAAACCCTCCTCAAATCAGACAAAGAGATCCCAGGGATCAAAGGGATCAGAGAGGTCCTGATCAGCAGATCATACCTCCTCTATAAGAAAACTACGTTGATGAAGAGGGTGAAGTAATTGAAGAACTGGAAGACACACACATCAACCTCATGGGCATTCATGACAATGAGGCTATTTTCCTCACCCAAGAAGAGAAGGAACTCTTTCTGCTAAATCAAACAAAGGTGAGTGAAGAAGCCGAAGATGCAGGACAACAGGCCTTTGAGAATGCTATTTTGGAGGTACATCGGCAGTACAATCTACGGAGTAAGAAGGCAGAAGGGAGTTCTCCAAAGAAGGTCACTGAAACAAAGAAGGTAGGTGAAACCAAGGAGACCCCTGAGCCATCTGCCGGGAAGACTTCTGAGAAGACTGTTGCTGAGAAAATCCATGAGAAGACTAAGGAAGACACTCCCGTGAAGAAAAACATCACTATTTTGAAAAGACCATCACAGCCCGAATTTCCACCTGTTAATCCACCGAGTACTCCTGAGCCGAAGAATCTAGTGGACAAACCAGAACTGATGAAGCAAGGCAGAACTCTCACACCCTTTAGCCTGGAGGGGGAATTGGCCAAAATAAAAATTCCCATCCCACTCACAGAACTGATGAACAGAGACGGGTATCGTTCACAGGTAATTAAAGCACTGGCCATTGAACCGAACATAGGCACAAAGGCCTTAACCATTGGATCAATAACTCATTCAGACACTGTGAACCTAACTGATGATCATCCAGAACTTCTTTTCGGACCTGAAGTGGATGGTCAGGATGATACTGGTGAGGTTGCCCCTTTTTACATCAGTCTAAACATACATGACTTGATCTTCCATAACGCTATGCTGGACTGAGGAGCCTCCCACAATTTGATGCCTAAAGATGTAATGGAAAAAATGGGATTGGAGGTCACCAGACCATACAAGGATTTACACTCATTTGACTCCAACAAAGTTAAATGTATTGGTTTGATTAAAGACTTGTGCATCACCTTGGTTCAGATTCCTTCCAAGAGCATGGTTATGGACGTGGTGGTTGCAGACATCCCGTCGAAGTATGGAATGTTGCTATCCCGGTCTTGGGGGGCGAAGTTGAAGGGAACACTACATCTGTATATGTCTTACGCCACTATCCCAGTGTTTGGGCAACAGAGGAGGCTATACAGAGAAACACTGATGAAGTACATGGTCAGTAGCCAAAAAAACCCGCACAATTACCCCCTTTACTCTGCACATTCTGATTTAGATTCGTTTATCTTGTACAATGATGGTGATACAAAAGAGCAAGATACTCAGCTGATGGAAGACCTATCTGGTCAAGATGAAGGCCTAGAAAGCATTGAGGTAGCAAAAATGAAGAACGTGATAACTGAAGAGTTACCCGCTGATTTCTGGAGTATGGATTTTGACGGAGATGTGAGTAAAGAAGGAGAAGGATCGGGAGCTGGCTGCATAATCATAGAAACAGGTACTCAGAAAATCATTCCTACAAATTGAATTTTCAGTGCACTAACAATGTTGCCGAGTATGAAGCTTTGATGCTCGGTCTGAAGCTGTTGAAAAAAGTTGGTGCTAAGCAGATAATGGTAAGGGGTGACTCTGAATTAATAATCAAACAAATCAAAGGTGAGTACGTTGCTAAAAATCCACGCCTTAGAGCCTACAAGAATGTTGTTCTTGATGCCTTGAGGCGTTTTACTGAAGTTGACTTGCAGGTAATGCCGAGAGGACAGAATATTCTGGCTGATGGATTGGCTACGTCAACAGCCACTTGTAAGATTCCTTTCCACTCGACTCGCCCATATACTGTTGAAGTGAAATGCAGACCGACAGTTCCCGACAATATAAGGTACTGGCAAGTGTTTGGAAACGATGATCAGATCGATGACTTTCTGCAATGTAAAAACGACTTTGAATGTACAAATATAGATTTAGAAAGTGAAGATGAAAATGTAAATAATTCTGATTTTGAATTTGAAGTGTAAATACCATAGATTCAGGAGATTTAGCTAATGAGGAAATAGACACTGAAGTTTTACAGCTGAAGAGCAATATTTTGCCTAGAGGTCTAGTTCCTTTAGAATACTTGTTTGACTGTAACGATGTAGCCAAGAAACCCAAAATTGAAGCACACGGACAAGAGGTAGAATAATGTAATATAGGTACTGAAGAGAAACCTAGAATGATCAAACTGTCCAAATCCTTACCCCCAGAACAAAAGCTCAAATACATTGAACTGTTCAAAGAATATTCTGATGTTTTTGCTAGGGGCTATGAAGATTTGAAAGCCTATGATACCAACATCATACAACACAGGATTCCCATAAAAGAAGATTAAAAACCATTTAGGCAGAAACTTAGGAGGATAAATCCCAAGTTGCTTCCTCTCATAGAAAAAGAGATCAAGAAAATGTATGATGCCAAGATCATAGTCCCGCTGCATTTTTCCAAGTGGGTCTCTAATTTAGTCCCTACACGTAAGAAAACCAGGGAAATCAGACTCTGCATAGATTTCCGAAATCTGAACAAAGTATCCCTGAAAGATAATTACCCATTGTTGAAAATGGACCACCTCCTGCAAAGGGTGGTCAGGTCCAGTCAGATATCTCTGTTGGATGGTTTCTCGGGCTACAACCAGGTCCTAGTTCACCCAGATGATCAAGATAAAACCGCTTTTACCACACCATGGGGCAATTTCATGTATGTGAAGATGCCTTTTGGTCTGATGAACGCAGGAGCCATGTTTCAGAGGGCAATGGATATCGCCTTCGTGGAAGAAGCATGCAAGTTTATTGTCGTTTATTTAGATGATGTGACTGTGTTTTCCAAATCTGATGATGAACACCTGCGACACCTTAGATGAGTTTTCGAGAAATGTAGAAGGTTTGGGATTTATTTAAATCCTAAGAAGTGTCTTTTTGGGTTAGAAGAAGGAAAACTGCTGGGACATATCATCTCTAAGGATGGAATCAAAATAGACCCCAGCAAAATCGAGGCCATACTAAAGGTAGAACACCCAAGAAAACTTAAAGAACTACAGTCTTTTATCGGGCAAATTAACTTTCTACGAAGATTCATTCCCAATCTGGTCGAACTCCTCAGAAACATTACAAACATGCTTAAAAAGGACGTAAAAATAAAATGGGACTCTGAGTCCAGACAATCCTTCGAATAAGTCAAACGAGCACTCACAGAGGCCCCAGTGTTGATCAGTCCCAATTTCACTAAATATTTCTATCTTTTTTCTTTCGCCTCTGAGCATACTATAGCAGCGGTATTACTACAGAAGAACAACGAAGGGTATGAACAACCCATATCTTTCTTCAACAAAGCAATAAGAGATGTTTCCCTGAACTACAATATCATGGAGAAGCAAGATTTTGCTTTGGTAAAAGCCATAAAGGACTTCAGGGTCTACATTCTCCATTCCCATACCATAGCTTATGTTCTAAACGTGGTAGTAAAGGATATCTTGACATAGGACAACCCTGATGGAAGAAGGGGAAAATGGATTGCTGTCATTTTAGAATATGATATAGAGATTAAGCCCACAAAACTAATCAAAGGCCAAGGCCTTGCTAAATTAATGGATGAATCTAACTTCCAGGCTCTTGACATTAATTTTCTAGATGTGGTAGATGAACAGGGCGAGATGGCGACTCCAAACGTTAGAGAGGTATTTCTCAACTCTCCATGGTATGGAGACCTTATATTCATTTTAAAAAATTTACAAGCTCCCCCTGGTTTGACTAAGACTAAAGCTAGATTTTTAAAGTTGAAGGCTTTGAAATTCTGTATTCTAGAAGGAAATTTGTATTGGAAAGACCCTGCAGGCATTCTGTTAAATTGTTTACTGAAGGATGAAGCTGATAAAGTGTTGCAAGAGTTTCATGCAGGAGAATGTGGTGGCCATTTGAACTGGAAGGTCACAGCCAACAAAATACTCAGACCTGGATTCTATTGGCCCACCATGTTCGCTGATGTACATCAGAAGGTAACAACATGTCACCAGTGTCAATTGTTTGAAGGCAAAAGGAATCTCCTCCCTCTACCTCTGAAACCAATCTCAGTTGAGGCCCTGTTCCAGCAATGGGGGCTCGATTTCATTGGGGAAATACACCCACCTTCTTCAGGCCAACACAGGTGGATTCTTACTGCCACCGATTATTTTACCAAATGGATCGAGGCAGTACCAAGTAGGCAAGCCACTGACTCTGTTATTA
>ML828433.1:3474-17379 GCA_009831015.1 Picea engelmannii | reverse complement strand
ATTGATGTCTCAAAGCCATTGCTTGAATCCATCAAACTTGAGTATCAAGACGAAGAATGGGAACAAACAATAGATTATGAACACATCCCTTTCCGTTGTCGCAAATGCCATGAGCATGGTCATCTCTTTAAAGATTGCCCCTTAAATGCACCCAACAACCCCAACCCTCATACACAGGAAAAACCCAAAGATGGCTTCATGCAGGTGCAAAGATGACGTTAAGCATAGAAAAAACCCCATCCTTCAAACCCCACAGGACCCTCTACTAGAAACGTTTTTGAAATCCTCAACACCATCTTGGACGAACTTCCCACCAACAACTCTATTCCTGCTTCCAATAAAGATAGTACAAAATCTAAAGAGAAAGCCATCCCATAGCCCATCTTGGAACAAATTTCACCCACACCTTTTTTTTCCTTCCCTTGAGGACCCTTCCCTGGGAGAGGGAGAAGAAATGGAAGTAGAATGGGATGAGCAAGAGCTAGAAAAAATTGACCTTGTTAGACTAGAGGAAACATATTGCAAAAAATAACTACAATCTCTCCCTCTTAAACAACTCAAGAAAGTTCATAAGGTATACCTTAATTCAACAATTGAAGAAACCTCAAGATTCAACATTGGACTAGGCATTACACCATATGACCAAAGAGATTCGCGCAAGAAAACAAAAGAAGAAGGAAAAAGAGGAAGGAAATCCACTCAAAAATTGATCCAGGAAATTGACAGCTATATGGTTAACTCGGGCTAAATTCAAAAGCTAATTGATAGATTTTTCCCAACCCCAAATCCTCATTCCTCGTGAATATCATCTCATGGAATATAAGGTGCCTAAATGGAAGGACAAAGCAACGAATCCTTCGAAACAAGATTATGATAGAAACTCCTGACATCTCGTTCCTTCAAGAAACTAAGTGCGCAGGAATAGTGGCAGAAAATCTTATTTCCAAAAGTTGGAAGAAAAGTAATTTCATCTTCAATTACTCCAATGGCTCTACAAGGAGATTGGCTATTCTATGGAACCTGGATGTGGTAATTCTAGAATATTTCTACTCCACCAAATGGTCAATCTCGGCCTCCTATAGAAAAATTGGATCAAATAAAATTGGACTACTCACCAATGTGTATGGGCCGCAACATCTCCAAGAAAAAGAAAACTTCAGAAAAATTCTTCATTACTTAGGGTCTTTGGCTAATAACATAAATTGGATCTTGGGAGGCGATTTTAATCATATCAAATCCCTAGAAGAAAAAGAGTGATGCATAAGACAATTGGACAAATATTGTGAGGCTTTTTGTGACACAATAGGAGCCCTTCATCTGATCGACCTTGAATTTAGAGAAGACAATTTCACTTGGTCAAATAGGCATTCAGGGTCTCACCACATTGCCTGTAAACTCAATCCTTTTTTAATCTCAGGACCTCTTATGATATAAGGACTTCTATTGGAAGCCAACATCCTTCTAACCTCAAGCTCTGACCACTGGCCCATTCAACTCTGGCTGGACACTGCCGGAACTCCACAACATAATCCATTCCACAAATTTATGGCTATCAAACCCAGACTTTCAACAAAATTTTCCCATCTGGTGGAAAAATGTAGAAATTTCACACAGATCTCTCATGTTCTGATTTCAACATAAACCGAAAAATTTCAAGCAACATCTCAAAATTTGGAACAAAATAGTTTTTGGAAAAAATTTCCAAGCGCAAAAGGCGTTGGAGCAAGAAATCCAAAAGGAAATCATCATAAGAGGTAACTCAGATCAATTACAAGCAGAAGAAATCTCTCTTCGCAAGAAATTGGATGAACTTTATGTGGAGGAAGAAAGATTATGACGTCAACAATATCGTGTTCAATGGCTCCACGAAGGAGAAAGGAAAACCAAATTCTTTCACCAATCTATGCTTCAAAGATGCCACACCAACATAATTACCAGGCTAGAAAATGAACAGGGGAAATCCCTCCTAACTCATGATGACATTGAACAAGAGCTTATCAACTATTACAAAAATATTCTCGCAAAGCCTTTCCCGGATTGGTCTACAACCATTGAACAAATAACCAGACATGTGCCTGCCCTGATCACTGAATACCAAAACATAGATATTCTCCAACCAATTTCTCTTGAGGAAGTGGATCAAGTGATGAAGAAAATGTAGATTGGGAAAGCACCAAGCCCGGATGGCTTTACCACTGACTTTTTTCACCATTGTTGGCCAATGTTTAGAGAAGAAGTACAAAAATTGGTGGAAGACTCTAAACACTCTCGCGAAGTCCTCCCATCCCTCAACAAAACCTTCCTAACACTCATCCCCAAAGAAGAGTGAGTTTCTCATCCCAAGCAATTCAAGCCCATCACCCTGTGTAATGTTATCTACAAGCTTATCACAAGGGTAATTGTTATCTGCCTCAAACCAATTCTTCTTTTTATTACACCGAAGGCGTTCTTTAAGGGGAGGTTCCTCCCTAGCCTTTCGTCGTCTTTCCATGGCGAATCAATAAGTTCCACGTACGTGTGTTGGTCCAATGAATCACCAAGTGCCACGTGAATGCATTCTTCACCTTCACCGCCCCACTTCTCCTTGCCGACTCAAACTGAAACCTAAAGGTCATCACTTACTAACACGTGACCTGAAGGTCATCACACCATTGCTGGCTGCCTTTCCCTTTTTGAGGCCAGAACTTGTTTCTTCCTGACATTTTAGATATTACTTTGCTCTTCATTGTTCTACTATTCTGCTATGATATAAATTTGTATGCCCATAAATTATTTCTTCCAAACCTTTTAAATACTCTTCAGCTCTTTGTTCTTCTACCATTCTGAACTGCATTCTGCACTATTATTCTTTATGGCTCTTCGTTCTTCTACCATTATGCACTACTATTGTTTTTCATCAACAGTATTGTGTTGAAATACAATCTGAGTTTTTGGTTCTGCAAAGAGAAGATAGTGATGGTGAATGAAGGAGAATTAAGTCGGTTTGAGGTTGAGCAATGGGCAGCCAAGGACGACGCTGGCATTCTCTCGCCCATCAACTTCACTCGTAGGTTCCAGGGATGGTTAACCCTTTTCATTTGTAGGTGGATGGGAAAGTCCAGTTTCATTTCACTAAATGTTTTAATTTGTATTGGCAGGAAAACCAGATCCAATGATGTAACTAACAAGGTCGCATATTGTGGAATCTATCACTCCGATCTACACCAAATTCGGAACAAATGGAAAAATTCAGAATACCCAATGGTTCTAGGGTAATGTCTTTCTATTTTCCTCTATTACCAACGCTGCCTCATATCCCTATCATTTTTTGCATGTTTTTTTATTAGCAATATGTTATTACAGCCACAAAATTGTAGGGAATGTAACTAAAGTGGGATCAGAAGTGAAGAATTTCGTTGTTGGAGATCGCGTGGGCATGGGTTGCATGGTTTGGAGTTGCCAACAATGTGATTCATGTACCGAAGGGAAAGAGAAGTATTGTGAGAATATTTTTTTGAGGTATAATGCCATTAATGTGGATGGGTCTCCCACCTTTGGAGGTTACTCATCCTTGATGGTTTGTGACCAAAGGTATGATACATAGTTTTCCCAATTTATGCATTGTAACCATTTTTATTTTAGATCTCGACCAAGTATAGTTTTAATCAAATCTATGTTGTTTATTTGTAGTGAAGATCTTGGAGACTCTATCGTTTGATGCAACAACCCCATTGCTATGTGCAGGTATAATTGTATACAACCCCATGAAATAACTCCAAATGACAGAGCCTAGAAAAAGCCTTGGCGTGGTGGGGCTTGGTGGTTTGGGACACATGGCTATGAAACTTGGAAAAGCTTTTGGATTGCAAGTAATAGTGATCATTCCATCGCCTAAGAAGGAAAAGGAAGTTAGAGAGGTTTTGGGGGCAGATCACTTCATCATTAGCAAATACCAAAGGTAGATGGAGAATGCAGCCAAGTCCCTGGATTACATACTTGACACAGTCTCTATTGAACATCCATTGCAACCTTTCATCAGTTTCTTGAAAGTGCAAAGGAAATTGGTTTTGGTTGGTCTGCCTAAAAATCCGGTTTGTTTTCATTCTGTGACCGTCATAGCTGACAAGTCCTTCTTCCACCCTTTTTGGATTCTTTCTGGATGCATGACATATGATGTGATTCATTTAAGCTTACTCTGTGTATACGAATTCATTCTTTTTCTGTGTGATTAAGCAACTGAGTTTTTTTCGGCTGTTTCTTGTTAGTGTTCTTTTCTTTGTCAAAGCTAACAAGGAGGTCACAGAGATTTTATGGCTCTTGTGCATAATATAAAATATTTTAGGGTATTGTGCACAATATAATATAATTAGAAGTACATACGACATAACCTTCCGTAGGTTGTTTTTACTAGGTCCAGTAGTCAAGAAAGAAAATCCATATCATCTGAGGGCAACCTTTCCTTTATTACTTACTTTGAACATGATTCAATAACAGAGGTTTGGAATCTTYGTTTAGACCATCATTATTTATTTGCATATTTTCCATTACTCACTTATGTTGCTCAGAGGCTTCAACTTAGGAGCACATAMTAACAAAACCATGACARAGTGAGAGTTGGTCAGAGGGACAAATTTGAGGAGGAAACTGTGTTTTTTTGGGTGAAGCCACTTAGCAGTAAAAGAATATAATCCCATATCGTTCCCGCCCCCTCTGACTTTCGAGCTTTTTACTYAGAAACATTGAGAGGAAAGGAYGTTGGACCATGGCATAAGCACATATTTAGGTAAATTGTTCTTTTCTYACTGGCTATCTCAATTAATAGGGTTTTTATTACAGAGAATGTTCAATATTCAAGAGGGAAGCGAAATAGAAGAGGGATATTTGTACTTTCTAATTCTATATTTAAAGCTCAAAACATTCAATGGGTAAATTAGCACTTTTTTTTTAATTCCACAGGTATATGGAATGAAGTAACACAACCAGCTAAATTAGGAATAGAACTTATGCTAAAGTACTCAACAACTCGTACTAATTCACAAACCTTTATTGTTGTAATGGATTATATATTATAAGTGTGTGTCACGACAATGAGCAATTTTTATGATTTCATTTAATGGCTTCTGAATGGCCAACGTTACTGGTATTAATTTTTCCATTGAACAATTGTTGTGATGTAATGGGGTTTTGTAGCTTGATGTTAGCTTGGTAATGAGAACCATTTTTATCATGTCTACCATTTGTTAACAGAGGTAGCCAATAATTAGCAGGGAAAATGCTCCCTCATAACCCTTATCACCAGTTTGTTCAGTGGATGGAGATCGAGATCCAGATTATAACTTTCTTGAAGGAGTGAAGGAAACTCAAGAGATGTTGGACTTTTGTGCAGAGCATAACATTTCTTGCATGATTGAAAACATTCCAATCGAGTACGTGAACACAACAATGGAACAGTTCATGAAGGGACATGTCAAGTATTGTTTTGTAATCAACATCATTGAAAGATATTCAAGTCCAACGATATTTTGTAAGTCTCATTGAGATAGACTCGAAATCTATTGGGCTTTGCCTTGGCAGGTTCAAATCCTGATGTTTACAGTTTTAGTTAAGTCTAACCAAATCATTTTCATTGTCACGTTTTTATTCGCATATGTGGAAAAAAAAAATATATAAGTAATTACATTCTTCCAAAAACCAGTAAAACAACAAGAAAAGGGATATGTAATATGTATATTGTCCTTGTATAAATCAGGCTACGTACTATATATGGCTATTAAGAAAAATATTCATAGTGGTTTATTTTGTCAATATTTAGCAACATCATTATGTATTATTATAATGTCATTCTTAGACAATATTAGGTACTATAATCAATACTTATACATGACATATTTAATATTATAGTGTGATAATGGGACTAGTCCAATATATGTCTATATTAAAAAGTACTATTTCTTACATATATAATTATTAGGGAAGTTTTATCTCTTTATAATAAAAGTAATTATACTATCCCACTTATAATGGGATATCTCCCTGTCAATATATATAATAATATGGGTTTGTTTTTTTTTGTAAGTGACTGTAAGAGCCTGTATTACTAAAAGAGAGTTATGATACAAAAAAGGGGGACTCCTTGGTTTGCCAAAAAGGAAATCAGACCAGAGGTTCCCGAGTTGCGTTTTCTGAAATAAATGAGGGGTATGACTGGACTGCCACCATGGGAAACCAGCCCAATCCTACGATATCTAATCTTTGAAAATATAAGCACAACAAACATGTAAAAATAGAAACTGAGACTGACACTAAACTGGCCAGAATAACTTGACAAAAGACTAACCAAACACTAGTCCAGGACAATGATGTGTTTCTTTCCTTCATCCACGTGGCCCGTATTCTCCTCCTTCTGGGAGATCATGCGAGTCTTTCTAATATGTGTTGGCGCTCTGTTTTCGTCGGTTGGCATGATGTCCATGTGATGGATGTAATGTAGGTAGAGGTGGAATTGGGAAGCCAACTGCTCCATCTTGGCTTTCTGGTCCTTCTCAACCTCAGCTAGCAATTTGGTGATGGTTTCCAGATTGTTGAGGTGACTCAAGATTCCGTTCAACAGTTTCTTGTGTTCTTTGTTGTCCTCCAGTCTGGCATCTTCCCTTTCCGAGCTCACTTTGTTGATCATCATCTTTGTTAGCCACACCATCTCCACTGTTTTGTGGTAGAGGGTTTCCCTAGGTTGCGTGGCTCACGGGTCAATTACCCAGTCTGTTTCTTGAGTCGGAGTATCCCATGCTTTGCCCTTGCGTTTTTCTTTGATTTCCTTCTCCCACCGGGTAATGGTCGCTTTTCCTTTCGATGCAACCAGAGTATGAAAGGTTCCCTCCGCGTCTTTTTCCGCTTGCTCCATCCTTGAGACCCGCCGAGGAATTTTCAGAGTTTCCTTCCCCAGGGGGTTCCTTTTGTAGTGTGTTTGCTTCATTCACACCAACCCGTCTGGCCTATGGCAGCTCCTTTGTTGGATTCTCAAACTGTTCCTATCTACATCGGGGTTCCTCCTTTCCCTACCCTTGTATCTGTGGTAGCCTCTACAGTTGTGCTCTTCCTGTTTGCAACTATTTTTGTTGTTTCTTCTCTTATTGGACTTCCCCTGCTGCGGGCTTGTCCTACCAATTATGGTTTGCCTATAGAGGTGAACCTTCCCGCCTTTTTCCCTGTCACGGTATGTGTTATCATGATGACCTAGCCGTTATCCCTGTGCAGACCCTTGCCCCTGCTCACTATATATCCTACTATGCTACTCCCCGTACATGTTCTTTGGCGTGGTGTATCGATACTGGTCTGTGTTAATCCCTCTTGCCTTATGTCATTCGCTGCATGTTGTTTGTCATCTATAATTTCCCATGGTCTTTCCCCGCAATTCTTACTATTGACATGACCTTGTTGTTGTACCCTCGCCTGTTGTATAATCTGATCCTGCATTGGAATTTGTGATTGAGTGTTGGGCACTCATATCCTGCTTGGGTCCTTCGTGCCTTCTGCTAGGCCTTGCATTGCCCTCCTCGATGTGACCTTCCTTGCTTAAGCTGTCATCGCAATTTTTGTCGCTTGTTGGATGCAATCTATTCTGAATTTTTCATTTGGGACGTTGATCCAGGTAATGTCTAGTTATAGTCCTTCCTTTCTAATCCCCTCATTAGCGATTATGTCTGCCAGGCCATTCGCTGGCCTACGTACCCAGCGCAACTCCACTGTTTTCATCGTTTGCAGATGCTCCTAGATTTTTTGTAGGGAGTGTGCCAAGCGCTAGTGTCTCTGAACCTTTCCCACTCTAGTGCCATTTTGGAGTCTCTTCACTGTGTTGATAACCAAGGTGGATTCACCTTCCACGATAGCGTTTGTCATCCTTTCGCAACTTAGAATTTCAAGACCGAGCTCCAAGGATCCAAATTTCGTTGCGTTGTTGGTTGAATTTCCCATACTCTCAGCATACAGTCGGGTTACGTTACCACCATTATCTCTGATTACCCCTCCCATCCTTGTCATTCATAGGTTTCCTTTTGTCGCCCCATCAAAATTCAACTTGAGGAACCCTATCGGAGGGGGTGTCCAGTTGCGCTCTCCTATTTGGAGTTACGGTGGCCACCATACCTGTGTGTTGTTGCGCTCGTATTTTAGGTGAAAAGCCTCCAGGATGTGGGAGTCCTGGCCTATGAGTTGCGCTTTTCCAGTCTGGCAGTTTCGGCTCTTCACCGTTTCTCTTATTTGTGATATTATTGCTTCCTTAAGTTTCCCTTCTAGAAGGCTTTCATTCCTAAATATGCGCTGGTTCGTTTCTTTCCATATTGCCCATATGATCATCCCCAGTATGAGATTCCAGCAAAGGTTCACCATTTCATTTTCGTTGTATCTCTCATTCCATTTGTTGATGGTTGCGCTGATGTTACCTCGGGTCCTATTGAACTAGCGAAAGATGTTTGTCACCCAATCCCAGATCTTTGTTGTGTAATTACATTCATCGAGGAGGTGATTCATTGTTTCTTCCTTAGCTTGACAGAGGTGCCATCGCAATGGGCCTCTAAAACCCCTTTTCCTTAGGTTTTCCCAGGTTAGAATTCGGTTGTGAAGTACTAGCCATTGGAATATTTTTATTTTTGGCCACTGGGGGCTACCCCAAATCTTTCCCCATTGTTGCACCGGATCTTCTTGGTCCTAGTTTGTGATGTAATTATGAGCTTCTTTTAAGTTGAATTCCCCACCATTTTTCCTACCCCATCTTAATTGGTCCTCTTCTTCTGAGACTACAATTTTCCTTTTCCCCACTTCCTCCTCCACCTCTTCCATTATTGTTGTGATCCGGTCTCTATTTTGTGGATTGAGTTTGTCCCAGATCCTCCATCTATTGCGATCATTTTCTTGTTTCCAGTAGTGGTGGATTTTGATTTTTCCTTGCGTGGTCATTTCCTGTTGGAGTTCCTCCCTATCCGGATTTTCCATTCTGGGTTCCTGTTGCCACGCGTCCTCCTAGAATCTGGTTGTTTTACCATTCCTCACTTCCCAGAAGCTGTGTTTTTGGATCCAGGTTTTGTTGCACCAAGCTAGATTCTAGATGGTTGATCCCTCCCTTGTTCCCATAAACCAAATTTGATCTTGGTCGTTGATGTCCGGGGCGTACTTGGCCTTCCAGAGGTTTTCCCACGGTGATGATTTTTCTTTGACCCATCTCCACCAGAGTTTCACCCCGTAGGCTTCGTTGGTTACTTGTGGGTCTTGTAACCCCGGGCCTCCTTTGAATTTTGGTTTGCAAACCTTCTCCCAGGCCACCAGGGTCCATTTTTTCTTATTTTATGCTCCTCGCCATAGGAAGTCCCTTTGGATGGCTCTTATTTTTTGTAGTATTCCTTTGGGAGCGGGAAACACTGACATCATATAGGTCAAAATTGCTTGCAGAACCACTTTGGTCAGGATAAGTCTCCCCGCTAGGTTGAGGGATCTGTAAGTCCAGTTTTTCACCCTCTCCTGTGGTTTTTTTATCACTCCTTCCCACGTTGCCATTTTGCATGCTTTTTCCATCATGGGGATTCCCAAGTATTTCATTAATAGTGTTTTGCATTCAAACCCCAAAATGTTTTCCAAGTTTCTTTGAATTGCAGGGTTGGTATTGAAGAAGTAGATCATAGATTTGGAGTGATTGATCTTCGCTCCCGAGGCTTCCCAAAACTCTTCTAAGATTCTTTTATAGGATTTTGCTTCCTTGAACGTGGGTGTGCCATGGAATAAGGTGTCATCAACGAACTGTTGGTGCGTGGATGTAAGGAAGTTTTCGAAAGGTTTGATGCATGTTATTTCTCCTACTATTGTTGCGCTTTTTATGCTTCTATTAAGTCCCTCCATCATCAGCATGAACATGAAGGGGGAAATCGGGTCTCCTTTTCTGATGCCTCTTGAAGGCCAGAAGGGTTTGGCTGAGGCTCCATTTATTAAGAGCGAGTAACTTGTCATTGAGACTAGGCTGACAATCCAGTTGATCCAGTGTTGTGCGAAGCAAAAGGCTTCCAGAGTCTTGGCCATATAGTTCCAACTAATTTTTTATAAGCCTTTGCTAGGTCAAGTTGGATTATCATCCCCCCTCTCCTCTGGATTTTCAGTGTGTGTATCAGCTCATGGGCAAGGATGATGTTGTCCAAAATTTGTCGCCCTTCTACGAAACTCTCATGTTCTTGTGAAATTAGTGTGGGTAGGAGAGGTTTCAATCTATTGGCTATGACTTTGGAGATTATCTTGTAGACCACATTGCATAAAGATATGGGTCTGTAGCGGTCTGGGGTCCTTGCTTCATTTTCTTTGGGGATTAGAGTGATCATTGTGGAATTTAGCACTTTCAGAATGGAGGTCGAACGTCTGGAGTCTTCCACCACCCTATAAACGTCATGTTTGATCACTTCTCAGTAGGCTTTGAAGAATTCCACTGTGAAACCATCTAGACCTGGGGATTTTTTTTGGGCATCTCCTGGACCACTTGGTCAATTTCCTCCTTAGCGATGGGTTTGTTTAGATTGATATTTTGTTCCTCAGTAACTAGCCGAGGGATGTGCTGAGTTATCCTTTGTATGGCCTCTGTTCGGTCTTGGTTGGGTTCCTGGGCTATCCCATGGAAGTGATTTACCAATATATTTTCAATCTCCTTGTGGGATTCTCTCTCGATCCCATCTTGATCCCTAATTTTCAGGATTTTGTTGTGGGTTCTTCTTGCAATGGTTGTTCTATGAAAAAACTTGGTATTCCGCTCTCCTTTCTTTAGCCCCCTGATTCAAGAATTTTGGCACCGTAGAGTCTCTTCTTTCTGGCATTTTGCTTCCCATTCCTGGGTCATTTGGATCTCTTCCCTTTTCTAATCCTTTGTATAGCCCTCGTCTATGCATATTTCCTGGGGTTTCCTCATTCTGTCTTCAATATTTTTTTTCTCTTGGTTTATGTTTCCAAAGATTTCCTTGTTCCACTCCTTGAGTTTAAGTTTGATGTACTTGAGTTTCTTATATAGTTTGAACATCCTTATCCCTTGCTCCGGTTGTTCCTCCCACCACCATTGGTTGATGTTCTCCTTGAAGGTGGGATGTTTGATCCAAAATTTCTCAAATCTGAAAGGTCTATTCTTCGGTGCAGTTTGGAAGTTTTCTTCCAATTGTACTGGCCAGTGGTCAGAACCCCCCCAGAGAAGGATGTTGCAGTATAAATTTAATCCCTGCAGAATGATGGATTCTGACACCAAGAATCTATCTAGCCTTGTCGCTACCTGATGTTGATTTATCTGTTTGTTGTTCCAGGTGAACTGGCCATTATTGGTTCTGATGTCCACCATCTCCACTGTGTCAATGAAAGTTGAAAAGTCTTTCACATCTCTATCCAATCTCTTGGTGCCTCCTTTTTTCTCTGCAAGTGTCGTGATGATGTTGAAGTCCCCTGTCAGGATCCAGTGGAGGTTGTTGGAATGGGCTTTTAGGTTTTCTAGGTCTAGGAGAATTCTTCTCTTTTCCTCCAACATCTGGGGTCCATACACATTAGTGCATAGAATCACCTCTGTGTTACCTATGATTTGCATGTTAGTCGAAAGTGTGTGTCTACTGGCTTCGGCTGCTAGTAGATTCATCACTTTTGGGTTCCACAAAGTGAGAATACCGCTTGCCATTTGTTGGCCTTCGACAGCCAACATCTTGTACTTGCTCCATTGTTTTTTGTTGATTGTTTCCATTCTGTCTACAGTGCATTTTGTCTCTTGGATGAAACAGAGATCCGGTTATTCCTTCCTCGGTCTATTTTTAAGGATTCTTTGCTTTCGTGGGTTGTTTAGGACTCTTCTATTCCATGTTATAATCTTCATTTAAACATGTGGGGGGGAGTTGGGAAAGAGAATTTTTATCTTACCTGAGTTTATTAGCAAAGCTCCTAGTTCCTATAGGGCTACGATGTTTGATTTCCTTCCTTTCTTCCTTCTCGTCTGCTTGGGTGAGAGTTGTGGTTGTCCCTCGCCTGCTTTGATTCTTAGGTGTCCTATCTCCCCGTGCATGTGCTTGAGCCCTCTGGATTTTGCTTCCTCCCTTAGGAGGAAGAGGTATTGGATATGATCTAGTTGCTCCGCTAGTACATTGCCTACGCCCTGCCTTTTCCATTGCTCCATTATGTTTGGGAGATCTATTCCTTCCCTTTCCACAATATATTTGAGATTGGGATCTTTCGTACCTACCTCGCTTGGTGTCATTTCCACGTCTTCGTCTGCCTCCTGCATGGGGGTGTTGGCATCTCTGGTTTCTCCGTCCATAGGAGTTGCACTACCCCATTGTTCCATCTTATTTCTTGGACTATCTATGTTCTCATTTGTTTCTTGTTCCCTAGCTTCTTTAGCTTTTGCCTTTTCCTTTCCTCCTTCTTCCCCTTTGTTGGTCTTGTCCCACCCTTCTGTTCTAGTACTGGCTTCTAGATTGCTTCATGTTGGGGCCTTACTTGGTTTCTTGTTTGCTCTGTTTCTGTGGTTTGAATTTATGAACCCATCCTCATCCTGCTGTATTTTGGTGTTTTCCGCTTCTTGCTTTTTATTGAGAGGACATTCTCTGTTTAGGTGTCCATGTTCATGGAATCTTCTGCACATGAATGGGATCTGCTTGTAGTCAATGCTTTGTTTCCATTTCTCATCCCTGAATTCCAGGCTTATGGCTTATGGGAGTGCCCCTGAAACATCCATCTCTACGCAGATCCTTGCATAGGATGTATATCTCCCTTTTAGGGTTGCTTCCGATGTCTTCACATATTTTCCAAGTTTGTTCCTGATTGCTTCGAAGGTGGATGGCAGCTAGTAGTCTAGCAGCAATGAGTAAAGCCTCAGCCAGACAGGTACATTTTTGAAGGTTTCTTTCTCTGGGAAGAAGTTTTCCTTCCATGGCCGCATGTATAGTCCTGCTGAGGCATGGAAGTATGCCCCCCCTCAAAGACTTTATCCTTGTCCTCCAAGTTCATGAATACTGCTGTGAATAAGCCTTTCGAACCCAGGTGGAGTTCCACTTCTCTACTTCGTTTCCATTGATATTTTATCCAATTGTGCTTCTTTCTATGGGCCACAAACCCATGTACTTGCAAATTAGTGCATGTGTCTTCATCTGGTCCCTGAATAGTTGCATTTGTGGATCTTCTAGTATTACCTTAGGTATCATTATTGTTTTAGGTTTACACGGGTTGCTCCCTTCTACCCCATTGGGGTTCGCTGGTTCTTGCGCATCATTCTGGGTTTCTTTGGCTTCTTCCCCCACGTGATCCCTTTTTTCTTGATTCTTTTCCAGTCCTGATCCCGAGGTGCTTGTCACTGGTTCCTTGAAACCTACACCTCGTGGGCCTTTCTCCCTGTCCACCACTACCTGCTTTTATGAGGGGTTTCCATTACCACCCCCTTTGGTAACCATGTTGTCCTCTATTGTGACCGCGACTGTCAAACCCTAGCTTGCAGTTGCTCCAAACCCTAGAAGAGCTCCACTTAGTTCATTATGGTGGCTGAGTATTTGTTCCTATTTCGTTTTCTATTTTTATAATATTATGGTTTAAGTTAATAATAATTAGGATGAATATTAAAATAATATAATGTCAATATAATACACATATAATATGTGTTCCCTTGCGCACTCATTTAGAACACACATTTCTTGGGGAATTATAAGAATTTGCACTTTCATTTTTTTCCTTAGGGGTGAGTGTTGGAGAATTATAACAACACCATACCAAACATTGAGGGAATTAGAAGAACTTGCATTGATATCCCATTCTATCAATTGGGATATCAACATTTTAGAATTTGACTCAATTAGAATTTTACAATTGAGATATAATAAGAACAAATACTATAAATTCCCCAATGCAAATCGAGTTATTTACCAGAAAATCAAAAAAACTTTG
>ML828432.1:177647-194103 GCA_009831015.1 Picea engelmannii | reverse complement strand
GCTTGAGTTTTGCTCTGGTGAGCATCCAATGCTTGCAATTCCTATCAAACCTTCAAAACTAAATGCTCTGATACCATAAACTTGATCCAAAAATGAAGGTATTACTGATAAATTGCAAGTTAGTTTAATGTATTTTATGCATCATATCATTAAGAATGTGAAATACATAAAACTTATTATCTTGTTGCGAAATATCAAATGTGACTTTTACTTGATGCTTATCAATGAATAAAGAGATCAGCCATTAATATCCATGCTTCAAATTAAGAGAATAAAACAGAAAAAAAAAAAGAGAAATAGAGACAAGAGGTTGATAACGGAGTTCACCAATCGTTTGCTACGTCTCCGGGCCCGCTTCCAAGTGGAGGACCTCTTTATTGCTCTTTAAAATGCTCAAAGTTCTCTTACAATTGTTCTTTATTGTTACATAGCATGCTTTAGATCTGTTGTCCAAGACCTCCCTACTCAGATTCATGCATGCATCATCAAACTCCTCTCAAGAACATGGCAAAAATGCCTCTCAAAACATGAGAAAAGGCCAAAATTTACAAACTGTTTCTTCAAAACCCTGCATAAAAAAGTCTCCTCAAGGCTTCAAGAAGCCTGGTTTATATAGTTTTTAAGGCTCAGATGAGGAATCCCAACTTCCCTCAAGATATGGCCTCTTTTTGGGATCAAATCCCCCTTCAAATGGCCTCAAAATCCTCAAAAAACCACTTTCTGGTCATAATATCAGGCAAAATCAACACTGTATAGTTAAAAACCCACTTTTATATAAAAATACATAGAGTAGCCCCCAAGGATGGGCGAGCGCCCCCAATACTCAGTCATATGCACTTCATATAGCCAAGCGTTGGCCCATACTTGCGCTAGCTCCTGGATTTGGGGCGATATGCATGGGACCTCAATCTATAATTGGACCATGCCCTAAGGGATAGGCCCCCCGAACTTGCGCTTGTGGTTATATGGATACGTCAACATCCAAGGGCTAGGCCCTATCCAAACCCCACGTGCCTTAAAGCCTGTGTTGTGGTCGCATGGGTAGAATAAAACCATGGGCTGGGGCTATGCCCCAGCCCCCCTTCCGCCCATATAGTAATACCTTAAAATTTAAATATATTTAAATACATTTGATTTAATAAGAAACTTTGGTGGCGTTGGTGTTGGACTATTTCTCAAAGTGTTGGTTTGGTGGTTGGTCGTGGGTTCAAAACCCATGGACACCCAAATATTTTTAATACTTGCAATTTGACCCTGGCTGAGTACCATGTGGCTGCCCATGCCTGGGCCACGTGGCACCACCTCATTTGCCCGAAAATTGACAAGTGCCACATGCCACGTGTCCAAATCTGATTTGTTCTATCATCTACCCAGTCAATTGTTGCCACATCAGCATCATGAGGTGTCTTTGGTGATGTCATGATATTGTCATGTTGACGTCAGCATTGACTTTTTGCTAGTTTGACCTTTGACTTTTTAGCTCTTTGAGAAAATGGTCAGAGTGTGATAACTCTAGCATACAACGTCCATTTGAGAAAGTAAATATATTGCCAGAATCAGTGCGATGCATCGGTCACAATGGAATTGGTTTCATTCCATTACGAGAACTTTGATTTTTGAGCATTTTCTGAGCCTGGGGAGCCTCCTAGATCAAAAAGACTAGGATATAGATTCTTCCGTGAGAAGAGAAGTCGGTATTGACTTCCAATATTGATCTATACAGATCAAACATGTTGCAGATGTACAAAGCGTGATGCATGTCCAGAGGATTCTCCCAACAAAAGGGAGAAGACTTTGACGAGACACTTATTGAAGAAATAGTTCTAATATTTATGAAGACAACCAAAACAACCATGATTCATATATTATATGAGATGCAGGGGGAGCAATCCCCATATTTAAAATTGAGTGATAGTTGGTGCATTACATTAGTTGGGTCATGGAGACATGACTACAATGAAAGATAGAGTCACCTCCATGAAAGAAGAAGAGCTACCTTCAATATCAATTATTGAGCCACTCTCAGATGAAGTTGTTGCCATGATGGAGTAGAGGAGTTACTCCCAGACCTCAACAGTCACAATGAGAATGGAGCAATCATTCTCAGCTTCAGAGCAGGTGCAGGTACAGAGTCCCAGTTCCAGAAGGAACAGTTGCAGACAGAGTACAGGACATACTCCCAAACAATGAGACAGATAAGTGCTTTGCAGAAAGCACATAGAGCGAGCACATGATTGTGCAGATTGAGTTGCAGATGAGAAAGTGTACCAGATTGGTACAATGTAATGAGAAAAAATGATTTGAAGATTGAATATAGAAAGACTCATGTATGCTAGTTGAGGAAGGATTTGTACGTCTTGAAGCAAGCTCCTAGAGCTTGATATTGCAGAGGATAGATAGTTTTCTAATGAGCTTGGGCTTCACCAAGAGTAAAGTTGATTCTAACCTCTACTTCAAGGTTATGAATGACGAGTTGATGATATTGTTGATGTATGTGGATGACTTATTCTTAACTAGAGAAGAAAAACTCATCACCGAATGTAAGAAGAAGCTCGCTTCAGAATTTGAGATGAAAGACCTTGGCCTAATGCATTATTTCTTAGGTCTTGAGGAATGGCAGAGCCCAGAGAGAATCTTCCCTAACCAAGGGAAGTATGTAGTTGAAATCCTGAAGAGATTTGATATGTTGGAGTGCAAGTCCATGAATACACCCATGGAAACAAAGTTGAATCTTCTGGTCGACACTTCGCCAGAATTAATTGATGCCACGCTGTATAGACAGATCATTGGATCGTCGATGTATCTGACGAACACCAGACCAGATATTTGTTTTTTCATGAACACTTTGAGTCGGTTTCTAGTAGAACCCATACATGTTCACCTAGTTGTTGCAAAACATGTGATGAGGTACCTTAAGGGTACATTAGATTATGGTCTTAGTTATGATGGAGATCATAATTTCACACTGAGTGGGTACACTGATTCAGATTGGGCTAGAAGTGTCTCTGACAGGAAGAGCACTTCAGGATGTTGTTTCAGTTTCATATCAGCCATGATCTCATGGCAGAGTAAGAAATAATCAAGCATTGCTCTCAATACAACGGAAGCAGAATACATTGTTGTGTGTTCTGCCAGTTGTGAAGCCATATGGCTTCATAAGTTGTTGACTGGTCTATTCGACCTAGAGATGGAAGAAACCACGATCCTACATGATAATCATAGCTGCATAAATATGACAGAGAATCATGTATTTCATGACAAGTCAAAAAACTTAGAGATCCGATACCATTACATCCATGACATGGTGCAGAGAGGAGCCATAAAGCTCCAATATGTTAGCACGGATGAACAGGTTGTCGATGTGTTGACCAAGCCTCTATATCATGTAAAGTTTGAGCACCTTCAAGATAAGCTCGGTATAATCCGAAAGGACCTCTCTCGATAGGGGGATTAGTGTTTTGTTGATATGCCAACCTAGTGTTGTGCTTCCAGCTTAATTACTGTGTCGAGATGCCATCCTAGTGTTGTGCTTCCAGCTTAATTGTTGTGTTGAGATGCTAACCGAGTGTTGTGCTTCCATCTTAATTGTTGTGTTGATATGCCAGTCGAGTGTTGTGCTTCCAGCTTAATTGTTGTGTTGAGATGTCAGCCGAGTGTTGTGCTTCCAACTTAATTGTTGTGTTGAGATGCCAACCGAGTGTTGTGCTTCCAGCTTAATTGTTGTGTTGAGATGCCAACCGAGTGTTGTGCTTCCAGCTTAATTGTTGTGTTGAGATGCCAGTCAAGTGTTGTGCTTCCAGCTTAATTGTTGTGTTGAGATTCCAGATTAATTGTTGATGCCAGCTTAATTGTTGTGTTGAGATTCCAACTTAATTGTTGATGCTAGCTTAATTGTTGTGTTGAGATTCCAGCTTAATTGTTGATGTCAACTTAATTGTTGTGTTGTGATTCCAGCTTAATTGTTGTGTTGAGATTCCATCTTAATTGTTGATTGCAGCTTAATTATTGTGTTGTAATTCCAGCTTAATTGTTGTGATGACATGTCAGCCTCGTGTTGTGATGATGTGCCAGCCTCGTGTTGTGATGATGTGTCAGCCTCGTGTTGTGATTATGTGCCAGCTTAATTGTTGTGATGCCAGCCTCGTGTTGATGACATGCTAGCCTCGTGTTGTGATGATGTGCCAGCCTCATGCTATGATGATGTGCCATCTTTCGTGTTGTGATGCCAGCCTCGTGCTGAAGACTCTCAACCTAGTGCTAATGTTGATGATGCTCTAGCCTTCGTTTTGTGATGTTGTTGTTGTTGATGATGCTCCATCCTTTGTGCTGTGATATTGTTTCTTTTGATGTAGTATCAGCCTTGTTGTTATTAATGATGATGATGTATTAGTGTTATACTAATCCATGTTCATGTAGTTGATGATGATGCCACTTCATCTTTTTTCTGAAGATGATGATGCCACTTCATCTTTTTTCTGAAGATGATGATGATGATGTCACTTCAGCTTCTTGTTGAAGATGATGATGATGAATCCACTTCAACTCCTTTTTGAAGATTATTATGAAGATGATGATGTCATTTCAACTTTCACGCCAAAGATGATGATGTTAATGTAGCCTCACGTTGAAGATGATGATGATATTAGCTTAGCCTCTTGCTAATGAGGATGATGATGCCACTCCAAATCTCTACTGTGAATGATGATATTCATGATGAGAAAAACTTTCGATGATTTATAGATATGCCAGTCAGTGTTCCAAGATGTTGTTGATGATGTTGCCCTCTATCTCGCCTGATGCTATTGTAGAATACCCTTCTTGTTAAGGGGGAGTGTTGAAATAATGTAACTGCAAAGAGTATTCTAATTATTGTTGATGTATTATTCATACATCAATCCCCTTTTGAGGATTGATCATGTCGGGTATTGTAATTGACCAAATCCCCTTTTGCAGATTGGTCAAACCTTAATTGTAATGGGTTAAATGAAAATTTGACCCCAGAATATATTAAAGTGGTTATAACCACCCAGATTGAGAAGTCAGCCCTGCTAGTGAAAAGACACCTAACTCCAGCGCCTGCTAGATTGTATAAATAAGAGAGGCTAGTGCCTCATTTGGACACACACTCACTTGTTCGTTAGAGCGCAAGTTTGGAGCTACAGTTGGAGAAGAAGAAGAGAGAGAGAGAGAGAGGTGCACTTCATGGAGAGGACTTTATGTATTTGATTGAGTTATCTCTTGGCATTGTATTGGCTATCTATATTAAGGAAGTTTTTGTTGGGTTTTCTCCCCCATGAGGGTTTCCCAGGATAAATGATGTGTCTCTTGTGATTGTGTATTTCTTAGTGATCCTATCTATGCTATTGTTATCTAATGAAATCAAATGAAACTCAATAATAGCTTAAACCTTAGCAGTCATTGTTCTCGATATTTTTCTCTCTTTGTTGATATTCATCATAATAATTTTGTTTATGCTCTGCATAATACATATGGTACCTTGAAACATCATCCAATACATAAGGTCGTGTACCTCCTGTGTCATCGTGTAGCCATCCATTAAGAAGCAAGGGTTGTACACTCTTCTCCATGCACCAAACAAGCCATGGGAGTTTGTCTCCATGTATTGCATGTCAAGGTTTCCCTCCACCAAACATGTCAGGATTGTCGATCTTCTTCTTATGATAGTTTGATAGCATTATGGTTGAGAAGGTTTACAAAATGTGTCCACTCCTTTGCCATATTACCTTGTAAATTTAAATATTTTGAAGTCATACATCTATAAGACCAAGCATTCTATGAATTTGAGAGGCTACCTCTCTTAGAGAGAAGATCCCAACATCATGTACCTTAACAAGCAAAGCTTCATATAATTTATAATTACCTTTGGTCCCAATCCAAGGGTCTTCTCCTATCTAGCCCTTTATTCAATTCCCCACTTGCCAAGTTATCCATTTGCCTAAAGGGAAAATCCTTTTTCTTAGCTTTCCAAACTATAAAATCCCCCAATGATTTTTTTTTTCTCTCCAATATGAACCAATATTCTATCGACAACCCCTTTAAATGTTTAATTATCATCACTCTTATATACATGCATTCATTACAAACCAATCTCCAATGGTTTTGGTTGCAACTGTAGAAATGAAGAGGTAAATATTTTTTAGACTCCAATCCCCAACATCATCATGTAAGGATAATCTTGACCACTTGACCAATGGTATTCCTTCTTTATCCCTCTTGTTAGTCCACAAAAAACTAGAACATTTATGCCTTATTTTGGTTCAAATTCCCTTCAGAGTCTTTGTAATAATCATCTAGTACACATGAATTCTCCCCAACGTTACCTTGACCAAGTATAATCTCCCCCCATGTGACAACGATCTATTACTCCATACCGGATTTTAGCTTCCAACTTTTTATAGAGCTAAAGCAAAACATCATAGTGGTAACCATTGGGTTTTGGCCTGAAACCTAATTATCTTACCCCTTGATACAAGCCACCACCATTCATTGGAAAATAAGACATGCTCGAGTCTTCACTTAATCAACTAATTCATTGCACAATGTTGAGGCGAGGAATGTCACCCAAGCATTTTCAAAACTCATTAGGCTAGATGATATAGGCGAGAATGTTACCCTGGGCTTATAGCCTATTCAAAAATATCAATCAGCCCTCAACAAATATGTCCTTGGGCCTGAAGTTATTATCAAATTTGTACGCTTTGCAAAAAAATAAAACTTAAAAATAAAAAAAAGTGCTTGTAAATGAAGTTTATAAGAATTTAAATGAATACATACAAGAATACATACATAAGAAAAATGGTAAACCACAAATCTCAAATTGAGAAGAAGCCATAAAATAATTTTATTGATGTCTTTTATGAGTTACATCCAAGTTCCTCTTTACAAACCCCTACGAGGGTTTGGACTAGAATCAAACTTAGAAGTCTAGGATGTAATTTTGAATCGTACAAAGACAGTTGGTGTCTGAAATAAAAAGACCAAGACTGAAATAAATAAATTGGATCAATCCAAGCTACAAGCGCGTCAAAGTCTTGACTAAGCAAAATAGCTTTAATTAACACTAAAAATGAATTCAGAAATTCTAATCAAACTAGACAGACTGTCAAGATAAATGAATGACCTTTTGAAGCATGTCAAATTTCTATGCTTCTCAGTGTTTTCTTCTTTGCCACAAATGAATATAAAAAATATCACTTGAAACAAGGAGCAAACCTTATCAAAACTCTCTCTCTCTCTCTCTCTCTCTCTCTCTCTCTCTCTCTCTCTCTCTCTCTCTCCTTGCTCTCTTATTTGTATTCTTCAAAAATTAGTTCAAATGGTTCAAATACCTTTTGTTACTAAAGTTAAATAACTTTCGTTAATGATGGACAACCCTATTTATGATAAGGGTAAATAATAATAATATATATAATAATNTCTCTCTCTCTCTCTCTCCCCTTGCTCTCTTATTTGTATTCTTCAAAAATTAGTTCAAATGGTTCAAATACCTTTTGTTACTAAAGTTAAATAACTTTCGTTAATGATGGACAACCCTATTTATGATAAGGGTAAATAATAATAATATATATAATAATCAATAAGTGGGGCCCCTTTACGTCTTTATTTGTTTTATTTTCAACATTCCCTTGTTCCTCCATAATTTACTCATATACCATGCACACATCATCATACAAATATATATCAAAAAAACCAAATTATTCATACCACATCGTAATAAACACTTGTATCTCCCAAAATACTTTAAATACATGATATAAGATTCCCAAAAAATAATCATCATGTCAGTTGTCCAAAAATATGTGCATCGAATGTCAAACTGAAATGTCATCATGAAAATAAAAATAAAGTCAGAAATGATATTTTCTATTGGAAGTAGACTCTCTTTGTCTACTTCCTTCTGACAATGTTGTCATTTGCCTCACTAGATCTAAATCAATAGATTTCTTCTCTTCAACCTTTGACACTTATGGGTGCATATCATCAAATGTGATTTTTCTTATATCATCCTCAAGCTTAACAGGAAGGGACTTGATAGTGTAAGAGGATATCTTTGATGAATTTGAAGTGACACAAATGGCAGGTTGCTTTCCTTTAGTTAGCTATGGCTCAATAGCTAAGGCTTTATAATTTTTTTGTGAGTTGAACAAAATGTACATGTGAAGCAACATAAGCAATAGGTTGAGCAGGTTGTAAAGGAGGAGGAGGAGGGAGTGGTAGTGACATAGTGGGCCTATGACCTACACCTGAGGGAGGATTAACAGTCACATTATTCTAACCATCATTGGTTGGTGGCACATGGGGTTGTAAATGGGGTTTTTCAGGAATGTCTACAATACTTAGGTGAAGCTGAAGGGGAGGTCAAATTGGTGGTCGAGGGGGCTGGAAGGCAAGGTGGCCCGCGAGGTTTAAATAACCAGTTTGAACTAGCTGGTTAAACTCCTTGTAATTAGCTTCAAAATGGATGGAGAACCTCATATGTTTATTTCTTCCCCTTTACCCAAATGCATTGGGCATTCTACCTATGTTTCCTCTATTGCCCTTGTTTCCAAAGCAGTTGCTGCATCTATTGAAGAAACCTATCTAAATATTCACCAATAATCAAATTAGTATACACAAGTCACAATATGTTAATCATCAAATCCTATTCTGTCTTAAAAATAATTTAATAATGGCTCTGAACCAACCAGTAATCAAGCATACTAAGGGGAGAATGAAAGGAAACAGGGAAAACAAGGATGAATATCATAACTGTTTTTTCTATGCTTTATGTCTAAGACATTCAAACTGTAAACCTTTACCAAACTATCATTGATCTCATTTGAACACGGGAAATGAATGTAAATGGAATTATAATGACAAGGATTAATGAAGAGGGGACTTGTAATTTATGGAAAATAAAATAGATGACAAGAATGGATGATAACAGACATGTTCAAAATCCTTTTATATCAATTCCACTTACAACGTATCCCATTTTAAATCAGGATGAAGTTCATATCAACATGCTTTATATATCATTTTCACTATGTTTGATGCAGTGTCAAAATATCCAATGATTCATTCAAATCACAAATTGTTCAAGCATCAAGACTATATATACTACATCTTACTAGCAGATCTTCTCTTTTGAATATTTTTGTTTATATAACAGGGGGAGAAAAAGTTTGGAGTTAAATTAAACATGATTCAAGACATTCAAGAATGATGTATGAAAAATGACATATTATGTGAGGATTTGGTCTTGTTTATAAAAGAAAATTAACTCTTAAATTTGTAAATCAAAACTTTTGTGCATTATACTTTTATTTGATAGTTTTGAAATCATACTATTATATTTTACCAATATCTCTTTTAGTTGTCAAAACTCATGAATGTCCTGGTTTATTATCAAATAATTAAATGGTCAGAATATAAGATGCTCAAGAGAAGTGCAACTCTTAGACCATGTTAATTGTACTAATAAGAACTTCAACAAGAGGTCATGAACAATAGAGACACATAATGCAAAAATAGTCATAATGTTGTAGCACGTCAAGCCATAGTCACAAAAAGAACACTGTCAAGAGAGAATGTATTAAAACATGACAGTTTCTTGGATAACCAAATTTCAAAATATAACCAGATAGCCAAAGATATATCACTTCTTAAAGAACATAGTTTGTTAACCAGGACTCTTCATCTCAATCTGAAAAACAATCAACACTCGAATATTGTTATGAGTTTGAAATCAATAACCATACAAATAATATTTTTCGAAACCTTCAACTCAAATTCGAATATGAAAACCCCATATCACTGATAACAAAACCATTGCATGGTTATGAGAAGGACTAGCTCTTGTCAAGTCATAAATTCATTCTGCAACCAAAAGTCTAGAGTTTGAAACTTATCTCAATTTTGACAATAATGCCTTTAAGAAAAAAGAGCATGTGTGACCATGTATCCATAAGTGGTCATGGGTTCGAAACATGACATCAATCAAGAGCCTTTGTTGGCCATAAAACCAAAGTAGAACAATCTGAACACATTATCTACCATTCTAATACCCATTGAGGTCGCAAGTTCAAAACCCAATTTTGACCTAGCAAAAGATTTCAATACTAGTAATAGCTCTTACACAACCATAACTTATGCCAAATGAGCCAGGACTGGGTGCAAACATTTGCATGTGAATACACCCTTTTCAAACCAGATTTTTTTAATGATTCAAGGCCCATATTCAAAACAAAAATCCTATCTCAAAACGATATTTTCAAATTGGAATATTGGACAACAGGGGAAAGATGATGAAAACTTGAATCCATGTCATAATTTCAATGAACTCCAAATGGGTTTACTCCAACAACCATACTAATAAAAAGAAATGGAAAATGAAAAGCATGGAGCAAAGAAAGATTCGTCAAAGAGTAACCATTTCAGAAACCCTTGAAAGTAGGGGAAAAAATAAGCATACTCTACAATTAGTCTAGAACCAGAGCCATTAATAAACTAATATTGTGCAAAATGCATGTAAACGATGCTCAACAAGCTGATATTTGCATACATGGGCTCAAGCTCTTTTTATACTAGTGCTTATAGAAGAAAACGATTGTTGCAACCATTGGGAACAGAGTTCCCACACCAGGCTTGAGCTCTACCTCTCCATAAGAATAACCAAATGAAATGACCAACGCCCAAGGCTGAGTGAAGGGTGGTATACACGAGACTGTGGAATTAATTACCTCATCCTTGCAAATTAATTGCATGGCCAAACCGTCACGTCGGCCTCCAAAGAAACTCAATTGTGTATGCCACTCGTCACTTCAAACAATTCGCATAAGCCATCAACATATATACAATATGCCATACAACCAATCACACGATGATACCAAAATCCATATAAACACATAACCATGCACAACATCAACTTCAAATCCCTTTACTAATTGCCCATCAAACTTGTCACTTCATAATAACTAATCAAGTTGTCACCTATACAAATAAGCTAGGGTTTAATCAATTGCAATTTTCAACCATATGCTATGTATACCATAAATACAATATGTCAATATTACATTTTATATAACAACCCAAACTTGTATCAATAAAATTATATTTGTGTCTCTTAACATGTCAAACTCGACTCAAGCCTTTAAGTTTATATCATTTCATAACATAATTTTGTTGCCATATAGAACCAATATGTCTTGTAAAGGGAATAAATTAACTTGATACACCATAACTTTATAACAAAATCGTGGCATATATATGAGAAAAATCATGCTTCACTTATTGTAAGTATATGTCAAACTTTATGCTTCATATGCCTTGAGTTTTTAAACTTAGAAAATTACTTGTTTTGCATATGAAATGATGAATAATGTAAACCAGTTTCATAAATATTATGTCAACAAGTTTAAAAATGAAGAGAAATAACAATCATTGAAGTGTATCAATCATGTCATAATTTTGGACCTTCATCATGATACCATTGATGAATATATGTATGTATGCTAAAAGAACTGCTTGAAAATAACCATGGATGAATATAAGTATGTATGCTAAAAGAAATGCTTGAAAATAAACATTCATGTGTTTTGTTATTGGAGACCTCACTTATTAATATTGTTGGACATGTAATTTCTTGAGTTTGCCTTATTTGTAATATTAATATAAATACAAAGCGTCATAGATGATATGAACGGTCAACTGTTGGAGAAGACCAAGAATCATTTATTTATATATATGTACCTCAAGAATCATTCATTTATGTATATATGCACCTATCTAGCTGATGAAAATTAGTGGAGTTATTTTTTTTTGCCATCCTGACTTGATAGTGGTATCAAAGCTCAGGTTAACTCCATGAATGTTTCCCCTCCCATGCAGAAAACGCCTGGTCAGTCCCTCTGCGTTACCGTCTGAAGGATTCTCTATGAGAGCCCTTCTCCGTCTGCTTGTAAGCGTTAGGGTTTCTGGTGTTGAGTGAATTTTGCTCTCCTCTCTGTGCGTAAACCTTCCACTGTGAATTTTTCCTTCTGCTCGTTTTTTTTTGATGAATATGGGGCTGAGTTAAAATATCTTATTTGTCCTCTGATATTTATCCTCGGACAATCGAATTGGAATCTCTGCTAAGTTTCCCACAGTTCGTTGTGCGTTGGTAACATTACGAAGCTTGACAAAGGTGCCTCTGTACTCCGGTAGCAGTACTGTATTGCATTGCCATTTTTTTGGAGTCTTCCCTGGACTAACTCCAATAACTTTCCCCGAGTTTAAATTGGATGCTCCAACAGAGTCTTCCCTGGACTAACTCTCACATGACATTTCGAAGAAATTTCTTCGAAGGCTTTGATGACAATGTAGATGGCGTAGTGTACTTTGCAAACAGATCAAGTCTCAAACCTTTCAGAATGGGCACCATCACGCTTAAGTTGTCTGGTGTAAAGAAACTTGGTGTCCCTTGTGCACATCAGACAACAAGACCACTCTATTCATATGATATGGAAGGATTTCGATAACATGTTTGTTATGACTAGAATAGAACATGGAAGATTGTTGAAGTTGAATGGGACATCTTCCCATACACGCACTGTTGCATACCTCTCTCATCATGACTCGGGTATAATGCCATCTAATCTTTTGTGGCATGATATATTTTGCCATATTAATTATGACAGTCTTCATTTATTAATAAAGAATGGTGTTTCTGGTCTGCCCACCATTCCTAGAAAATTGAAACAATGTGATGCTTGTATTCTTAGAAAGCATAGCAAACAACCTTTCCATGATTCAACTTCCAGAGCATGTAGAAAACTTGAACTGATTCATTCTGATTTATGCGGTTCTATGCTTGTTCCTTCTACAAATGGAAACAAATATATCGTGTTGGGTGTACCTGCCGAAAGACAAATCACAAGCTTTTGAAATTTTAACAAATTTTCATGTATGGATTCAAAATGAAGCTTAGTCATGCATTGGCTCTCTTCGCACTGATAATGGAAGAGAATACACATCTAATGAATTTGAAAGTTACCTTCACCAACATGGGATCAAACATCAAACAACAGTTCCATACAATCCTCAACAAAATGATGTAGTTGAACGAATTAACATGACACTCCTAAATATGGTTCGTTCCATGATGTTTTTCAAGAATGTTAAATTGATGCTTTGGGATGATGCAGTTCTATGTGCAGTTTATGTCAAAAACCGGTGTCCATCTCGTGCTCTTAAAAACAAGACTCTATATGAAATGTGGTACGACCACATTCTTTCGATGAGGCATCTAAGGGTCTTTGGTTCCACCTACTATGCCTTGATTCCTAAGGAACAAAGAAGCAAGCTTGATGTGAGGAGTCGGAAGTGCATCTTCTTGGGGTACTCATATAACGCCAAGAGGTATCGTCTTTACATCAAGACAAACAAGAAGTTCATTCTTTCCAGAGATGTGATCTTTCTTGAATCCACCAAGAAAGAAGAAAGTGTTGAGAGACAACTTGACCATCTGGACAGATTCACTCACGTAAAGACATACCATGAATTTGATGATGAGATTCCACATCTTGAAGGGGGAATCCCTATATTGGGCCAATCTTTGGAATCTCCTTTTGAAGCACCATCTTCCCCAAATGAAGAAGTTCTTGCCACTTCATCTGAACCTGAAGTTTATTTGGATGGTGTGATCGAGAAGATTGAAAAGTTGAGGCTTGATGAGAACTCAACACCATCTCAATTAGTCGAGCAACCATGACCATCTCAAAAAGGTCCACCAAAATGGCTCACAAAATCATTTGAAAGTGTTCATCCTGATGAGGTCGGAAAGACAGGAACCAAATTGTCCTCAAAACAAGATGGAGGTAATGTAGATAATTCCAACTCAGGTGATGTAGAAGATATGGAGGTTTCATATGATTGTGAGTTGAATTTATCTACTAACCTTGAATTGACTTCCTTTAAAGAATCCCCTTGTCAAGATGAATGGAAATCACACAGGAGGAATATGATACTCTCATCAAGAATGGAACATGGAAGTTGGTGGACCCTCCATATGGAACCAAACTAATTGGTTGCAAGTGGGTATTCAAGAACAAGTACAAATATGAGGGCTCACTTGACAATCACAAAGCAAGGCTTGTGGCAAGAGGATTTGTACAGAAAGAAGGCATTGATTATGAGGAGACCTTTTCCCCCACAACAAAATGGGCTACTGTCTGCACTCTATTTTCCATGGCAGCACAAAATGGATGGAAAATTCATCAAATGGATGTGAAGATTGCTTTCTTGAATGGAGACTTGAAAAATAATGTGTTCATGTCTCAACCAGGAGGCTTTTTTTGTGAAGGAATAAGAACATAAGGTATGTAAGCTCATCAAATCCTTGTATGGCTTGAAACAATCACCATGAGCATGGTATGAAAAGTTAACCAAGCATCTTCTAAAATTAAATTTCAAGCATTTCAATCTTGACGATGCAATTTTGTTTGTCAAGAAAGTTGGAAAAACGGTTGTATATCTTGTAGTATATGTAGATGATCTGTTCACAACAGGGAACAATGAGAACTACATTGCATCCATAAATAAATAGTTGAAGAAAGGCTTCGAGATGACAGATTTGGGAATCTTCACTACTATTTGGGCATTGAAGTGATTCAAAATCCAAAGTACATATCCATCTCCCAAAAGAAGTATGTTAGAGAATTGTTGAACAAGTTTGGCATGGCTGAGTGCCATCCTATATCTACTCCAATGGAATTGAACTTGAAGCTCCCATCAAAAGAAGGGAATGAATTTTAGGATGCAACCAAGTATAGACAACTTGTGGGAAGTCTTATCTATCTTACTACCACCAGACCATACATTTCATTTGTTGTTGGAATTCTTTCTAGGTTCATGTAGAAGTCTTGTGAAGGACATTGGTCTGCTGCAAAGAGAGTTCTAAAATACTTGAAAGGAACTCAAGATTTTGGACTCAAGTACTCTAAGGTAGATGACTTCAACCTGATCAGATACTCTGATTCAGACTTTGATGGGGATAAGGAAAATGGAGTGCCAACTTCAGGTTATCTCATGAGTCTTGGATCAACAGTTGTCTCTTGGAGATCATGCAAACAATCATTCCCAACAAATTCCACAACAAAGGAAGAATATGTGGTAGCTGCAAAAGTGACAAAGGAGATGGTTTAGCTCAGGAAAATACTTGAATATTTGCAGGAGAAGCAAGTGAACTCTACTCCTCTTCTAGTTGATAATACTTATGCAATCTAGTAGGTCAAGAATCCTAGATTCCATGATCAAACCAAGCACATCAACACAAAGTATCACTTGATTCGATATCATGTAGAGGCAAAGACTATTCACTCAAAACATTGTTCCACAAATGAGAAAATTGCAGACATCTTCACTAAAGCGCTTGGAAGAGAAAAAATAGAGAAGTTCAGAATGATGCTTGGACTCACACACAGCCCTTTGAATTAAGGGGGGGGGGGCGGCATTGGACACGTAATCCCTTGAGATTGTGTTACTTGTAAAATTTAATCTAAATACAAAGCATCATAGGTGATGGGAATGGTCACATGTTGGGGAATACCAAGAGCCATTCATTTATGTATATATGCACTTATCTAGCTAATGAAAATCATCAACGTAGAGTTATATTTTTTGCCATCCTGGCCTGACAAATATTATATCATAGTATACATAAATGGGCCTTGCAATCATTTGTAGGCTTTATAATAGGTGACGAGATTTCAAGTCAACACACAAAATTACATATTTGTTCATGCTGATTACCATTCCAATAGCTTTGTAGTAGAGGTCGAATAGTGATTTTTTTCTCTCCAGTGCCCTTACTGATCCTTGGGAAAATATTACGATGTAATCTACAAACAAAAAATGTGTAATATAAATTGAATTTGAGATTATGATCCCCTTAAATTCATCTCTCCTTTTTGCATCCTTGATTAACATACTTAAACCCTCTGCCATTAAAAGAAAAAGGAAAGGAGATAAGGAACACCCTTGTCTTAGCCCTCTTGAAGAATAGAAAAACCTTGATGGGAATCCAGTAATCAACACAACAAAAGGGACTAAATCCAGGCACCCCGTGATCCAATTTAAAGTATGAAAATTCACACCTAACTGAAGAAGCAATAATATGAGAAACAACTAATTCACTCTATCATATGCCTTGATTAGATCAATCTTCAAAATAATTGTTGGCAATTCTTGTGTTTTGGCAAGGTGCATTCCTTCTTGTGCAATTCCCACTGCATCTTGAATTTGGTGGTTATTAAGAAACCCAAACTATTCATCATATACATTACCTGACAAAATTCCTTTCAATCTATTAGCAATGATTTTTTATATAAGATTGTAAATCGAATTGCACAAAGAAATTGGCCTTGTTATCGCACAGTTTGTAGGAAGGGTTTAGGTAGCTTGAGTCAAGGCTTCAAAC
>ML828432.1:153544-166129 GCA_009831015.1 Picea engelmannii | reverse complement strand
ACACACTAGATACACTTATTCTTGACTCCTTAATGGAATGAACCTCCTTGAAACCATTGACTCCATTTCCACAAACCACCTCTTACGACCCTCTCATATCCACCTTTTTAATCCATTGCTTCTTTTGTCTAATTGGGCCTTGTTTTTCTAAGGAGCAAACCTCTTTCAAGTTCTTCACAACATGACAAAAACCACATCTAAAACGCAGCTTCCAATAATAAAGTTTTTTATTGTATACTTCGTTTGCCTATTCTATATCTATGTCTCCTAACATGCCTTGTCGGAGATCAAGTTCCACCAATATTCTTGCCATTCTCCTATCAATATTTTTCAACCATCCTTCTTTAACAACAATAAAATGACCAATAACATTGCCCACCATCTCCAATATCTTACTATGCTAGAATTCCATGGGAAGGTGATCCAAGTGGATATTGGTGGCCACCCACCTATTCTAAATTCCACTTGGCTCATCTTGACGGTTTTCAGTTCAACACGTTTCTCTGTAATGGTGACATCTCTTTGAAATTGTGGGTTCTGCACTTCCGAGGCTATCTTCAAGCCCTACACAACATCCAGGTGGATATTGGTGGTCGCCCACCTATTCCAACTGGCTTATTTTGGCAGTTTTCATGTCAATACATCTTTCTGTGATTATAGGGCCATTTTGGGTCCCTAAACAACATGTTTTGTTCTTGCCATAGTCAAATTGTTGATAGAGTCAGAGTTTGATGGCATAATGTGTAGCTTGCGAAAATACATTTCCAACAGGCTATCACACGCCTAAAACAGAGTTCGTATGCAAAATTTACGACCCCGGGAAGTTGATGTATTAACTTACCCCAACGGGGCCCACATGACTTTTGGCGCTTCATCTCCTAGGGTTAGGTTTTTGGATGTCTAGGGTTTTAGCATTCATGTTTATTGTAAAAAGGCCTTCAGAGCCTCATTGTACTCATCTTCTTGTGAATGAGCGTAGCCGTCACATTTCTTCTCAGAGATAAGCAACCACCATTCTAGCGAGTTCATTCACTCTATAATTTTATAGTCTCTGTACATTTCTTTCACTTATAGAAATAATGTATTGTTGTATTTCTCTGTTCTGGCAATATTTGTGTGTATTTCATTGTAATATATTTGCTTTCATTTTGTTCCGAAAATAATCTGGATTAGTATAGCAAGTTGGGTCTCGAGCTTGTCTCCCTTGAGGACAATCGCTCTCGCACACCCAAGAAACCCTCCATGGCGGAAGAAAAGAAAAACGACGGAGAAAAATATTTTATTAACCCGTCGCTTGAGAAATCTCTTGCGTGACAGAGGGACGAAATGATGGAGAAATTTCCCACATCCTTCAACGTCTGTCGATAGCAACAAGCACATCTTCATCAAGCAACCACTTTGGAGGAACCTCTCCCTTCAAGGTACACATTAATTTTGATATTCCCGTATTTGAAGGTCAGATAGATGAGGATGCCCTAGAAAAATGGTTAAATTTGCTAGAAGGTTATTTCTCTGTTCACAATTTTTTCGACAGGGAAAAGATCACCTTCGCACTTCTCAAAGGTCTCCCCCATGTCAAACATTGGTGGGAAACTAACTGGGAGCAAAGTTCCACAGAGGAATCTGGAATATATGGGGTCGAGCCCACTTGGGATTTTTTTGTGGATGTGGTCAAGGAACAATATTACCCTATTGATAACTATGAATACCAATACATGAGATGGACCACACTGTGGCAAAAGAGGGGCCAAACAGTGCCAGAGTTCACAAATATTTTCCATACCTTGTTCACCAAGCTGGGTATCAAAGACTCTGAGCGACATCTGGTTCTGAAATACCGTGGGGCTCTCCATAGGTACATCCAAACTTAAATGGATTTCCTAAACATCTCATCACTGGGAGTTGCCTATCGATATGTTGTCAAAATCGAGAAGAAATTTAGACACCAGAACAAATGGCAGTTTGGGTTTGCAAATCCGCAACAACCAAAGCATAATAAAGATGGCCCTAACCAACAACCTCCTTGTTAGCACTCAAATGTGCACCATTAAAATTTTAGCTCCTTCACCCATTTGCGCCAAATTTAAAAATAAAAATAAAACTTTGATCATTTGTCGTTCCCATGTCCTCCAAATTCTTTCATCATTCTTGATGAGCTCTTATTATCGGTTTGCCAAAAATCCCGTGATCTTTGTCCTGGTCTGCATTATAAATGTCAAAGTTCCTATCATAGTCTACCCAAGCAAAACAACTTATTAAGACTTTTTATCCTCCTAAGACCTCATTTATTCAAATGGATTTGCATTTGTTTTGATTACCACAGCCTAATTATAGCAATTTTTATGTTTTAAAATCATAATAATATCCCATTTCCTTTAGAAATCACAATTCATACTTATAGTTGGGATAAAGTTGTAAATGCTCACTTCCCTTGGAATTCTCCAGAAGGAACACATGCTATAAATTTATGACACGAGATGTTATCGCCATTGTGTTTATCAGTCAATATCTTACAAATACGATATGTTTTCTTGTTGATAGTTACAAACATAACAGTGGCAGAATACATGGGTGAAGTCTTGACAAATCCCATTGTTGGGTTTTATATGAATCAAGATGTTTTTTGTGTTGCATTGGGGTGACTAGCATGCTTGCTGCAAGAAATCCTTTTATGTATACAAAGGAATGAAGATCAAGCTTGCATTCTGAGGCTATATCAACAAAGATTCGTTTTCTTTTAACACTCCAAAAGAAATCAAGAATGCAAGAGGTGGAAAACAGAGTTCCTTGAAGTTTCTTTTTGCAACTTTGTTGGGCACCTGTTGGAGTGATAAGGTGGGGATTTTCCTTCATCAACCCAATGATTATATGTTAGAGATCTTCAGGTAGTATTTGAAGAATTTGTTCTGAGAGGGTAATGCATGTTTGTTGTAACTATGATCTTACAATGATGATATCATCGCTATAGAGGTCTCCTACAACATTATGTGATCACCAAGTATCAATGAGTTCATGGGTTGCAAACAAGAAAGTGAGGATTTGAAGAAACCTTAGTCTTGCTTCCATAACATTTCCAAGATTTAAAGCATCCAAAAAGGCATTCAAGCATCCAAAAAGAAACAAAACAAAGGCGCTGCGAACTCACAAACAGAAGCGTTGCGAACTCATTTCCTGTAGCAGTTGCTTCTAAAGATTTGATCGTAAATATAAAATGGTGATATGGGTTTCTCTGAAATTTTTTGTGGAGGAGAATGATATCCTTGTTGACTTGCTGACCAAATTTCAGCCTGGCCTAGTTTGACATTTGAGAGATACAATTAAACACCAGTGCGCTGCAAACTGGTGTTGCAAACTCTCTATTTTGCATAGTTGTTGGATATTCACCTTGTTTGGAGGTTGTCACTTGTCAAGGAGGGATCGAACAAATTCTCAGAGATCAATTAGATGCTAAGGGACACCTGCACCTAAGTTTTAGCTCCATTAAAGACCTCATGTAGTGACTTGGAAACAATTTATTAATGACTTCCAACAACTTCCTGAAAATTAGCAGTTTGTTGGATTCTTGTCTCTTTCACTGTTGCCACCTTATCTCCAAGGCCTAGAATCCTATGCAAGAGGGGGAATTCGAATTGTAAAGATGTCATTGATAGCCTAGGCTATAAGGGAGGCATTGGAAATCATTGAGGAGGTTGGAGTTGTTGAGATGAGACTATTTTTGTCATGTACTAATGTAACAGAGCCAACCCTAGATTTTTGTGTATCAGACTTGAGAATTTTTGTCTAATAGAAGTCAACTTATTTCCTGTCATCTTGCTTATCTATTACTCTGAATCTATTTTCATTGAATGTTTCAATTGATATTTTATAGTTGTTTTTCAATGGAGGTTTGATTGTGATGTTGTTATAATTGTTCTCAGAGTTTAAGCTTTGATTAAATAAGTTCTTGTGTCTAAAGTTTTTTCTTCATTGGTCTGCTAGTAATGCCTAATGCTAATAGCAGATTTACTTCATCTTTCTCACTAAAGTCTTCCTTCTATCAACCTTAGTCTTTAAAACTCTGATCTAAGTCAGACAAGACTTCATTTGTTGATGCATCTTATCTAGAACTTTTTGTGATTTACATTGTTGGACTGAGTTTTATCCATTTGACACTTTATCTTAAAACCTAGCTTACAAACCTACTGATGGGTACTGAGCTTACACTTTAGCAGTCAAAGTGTGACTTTCAGTGCTAACATTCTTGGCATCGTTGTCGGGGAATGAAGAGTGAAGCAAGCTTCCCTCGGAGAATGACATAGATCTGGATCGTGATGGTAGACAAGAGAGGGACACATAAATTGACTGTAATCATCTACCTGGCGACCCCACATTCAAAGACTCCAATGGAGGAAGGATCCTGTTGACCGAAAGATGACTATACGGAAGGGAAAAACCAGGTATCAGTTCATGAGTTTTCTCCATGAACTTTTGTTTTTCTTTATCAGTTGATTTCTCTCTTTCCCTTTACATATAAAGAGGGTTATCCTTTGCTTTGTCTATTCCGATGATCATAAACCTTCCTTTATATATACATCCATGGAAAAACAAAATCTGCATACTACTTGTGTTGTAGATGTTTATCATGTATCCTCACTTCAACCTATTGAGAAGAACGAGGTTTATATCTCAATCCTTCCTGAACATGCTCAGCCTTGTAACCTTGAGGATGATAAATCCGATTTATCTCCTTATCAAATCTTATCACCTTCTGTTATCACTGCTAAACCTTTCCATCAATTTGTTAAGCCTCATTTTCAACCCACAGATTTTCAAACTAGAATCAAAGACAAGATGTTTAAACCTTTAAGGCTGCCATCTTATCTTCATCCTTACCCTTTTGACTTCTTCAAGTATCTTACTCGATTTTCTGGAGAGGATCATGTTATAGTTGAGAGGCATTTGGGAGCCTTTGAGAACTTTGTTGATCACTTTGAGATAGTACATGAAGATGTTACCATGAGGTTGTTCTCCAAATCCTTGTTTGGAGATGTTGTTGTGTGGTTTAAAGGTTTGGAAGTTGATTATATTGGTTCTTGGGTCGAGCTATGCAATGTCTTTTTAAAGTATTGGGGTGAGAACAAGTCCCTTGATCAATACTTGGCTGATTTTTATGGTTTGAGGAGAGGGGAGGAAGAAGTTATGACTGTCTTCAATAGAAGGTTTTACAGTGTTTATCATAGCATGACATTGGAAGTCCGGCCTTCCGAGACTGCTGCCATGGTGTACTATGTAATGGCTCAGCATTCAGATCTTGTGCTTCTCTTGAGAGAAATGAAATCTTCATCTTTAAGACACTTGTTTGAGGATGCAGAATAAGTCGAGGAGAACATTTGGGCTTGCAAGAGGATTCGAGATCATGGATACTATGAAAATCTACATGCACATGAACAACAAGAGGACTGTGAGTATGATTTAGATTTGGAACTGAATTCTTTAGTATTTTCAGATTTTTCTATGGATCGGGACACATATCATGCTTATGATCGGTTTCTTAATCATTTTAAGCATGCAGTAACAGATGATTATATAGAAAATTTCATATTCTTAGTTGATCTTAATCAAAACACTTTAAATCCTGCTATACAATTATAATATAATCAATATTCTGAAAATGAAACTGTTACTCTTGGTGGTCAAGAGTTGTTTACTCAAGAACAAGAAGGTTATTTGTTTTCAAGCAAAGGGGAATGTATGTATGAGAAGTTGTCTTTTCTAAATCAACACGTTTCTAGTCATGGTTTTGAGGATCTAGTTGTAGTTTTATTGAAGTCATATTTTTTAGATTCTCTAAAGGTTTCAGATTTCATTATTTCACCAGCATTCGTGGGTGAGTATGACTCTCTGAAGGAGCTCCTATCGTTGTTGTTATAATTATGTTATTGTCTATTAATCAGTGGCATATATGGGATTATTTCAGTCATGAAGTTACTTGAATGATTGTTGTGGAAATTTGCATTTACTTGAGCAAATTAGAGATCTGGTTAGAGTAGGGTAGCGTAGGAATAAGCTCGCTTCCCGAGCATTTGATTTTCGTCAGTTTGTTTGAATAAGTGGCAGATTTTGGCAGTGATATAGAGGTTGGTTGCACATATGACTCCATAGCCCAACAAATAAGGCCACTGGAACAACTAGGTTCTTGGAGCCTCACAGGGAGGCCTCCATCCTAGTTGGAGCCAATGTTAGCACTCAATTGCGCACCATTAAAATTTTAGCTCCTTCACCCATTTGCGCCAAATTTAAAAAAAATAAAAAATCTTTGATCTTTTGTCGTTCCCATATCCTCCAAATTATTTCATCATTCTTGATGAGCTCTTATTATCTATTTTTGCCAAAAATATTGTGATCTTTGTCTTGGTCTGCATTATAAATGTCAAAGTTCCTATCATACTCTGCCCAAGCAACACAACTTATTAAGACTTTTTATCCTCCTAAGACCTCATTTATTCAAATGGATTTGCATTTGTTTTGATTACCAAAGCCTAATTATAGCAATTATTATGTTTTAAAATCATCATAACTGCCCATTTCCTTTAGAAATCACAGTTTATACTTACAAAAAAGGATTTGAGCAGTATGGGACGAAATGCAAAGCTCAATTTCTTTGTTTTCCAGTTGGGATAAAGTTGTAAATGCTCACTTCCTTTGGAATTCTCCACAAGGAACACATGCTAGAAATTTATGACAAGTGATGTTATCACCATTGTGTTTATCAGTCGATATCTTACAAATACGATATGTTTTCTTGTTGATAGTTACAAACATAACAATGGTAGAATACATGGGTGAAGTCTTGACAAATCCCATTGTTGGGTTTTATATGAATCGAGATGTTTTGTGCGTTGCATTGGGGTGACTAGCATGATTGCTGCAAGAAATCCTTTTATGTATACAAAGGAATGAAGATCAAGCCTGCATTCCGAGGTTATATCGACAAAGATTTGTTTTCTTTGAACACTCCAAAAGAAATCAAGCATGCAAGAGGTGGAAAACTGAGTTCCTTGAAGTTTCTTTTTGCAACTTTGTTCGGAACTGTTGGAGTGATAAGGTGCAGATTTTCCTTCATCAACACAATGATTATCTGTCAGAGATCTTCAGGTAGTATTTGAAGAATTTGTTCTGAGAGGGTAATGCATGTTTGTTGTAACTATGATCATACAATGATGATATCATCACTATAGAGGTCTCCTAAAGCATTATGTGATCACCAAGTATCAATGAGTTCATGGGTTGCAAATAAGACAGTGAGGATTTGAAGAAACCCTGGTCTTGCTTCCATAACATTTCCAAGCATTCAAGCATCCAAAAAGGCACAAAACAGAGGCGTTGCGAACTCACAAATAGAAGCGTTGCGAACTCATTTCCTGTAGCAGTTGCTTCTAAATATTTGATTGTAACTATAAAACGGTGATGTGGGTTCCTATGAAATTGTTTGTGGAGGAGAATGATATCCTTGTTGACTTGCTGACCAAATTTCAACCTGACCTAGTTTGGCATTTGAGAGATACAATTAAAACACCAATGCACTGCAAACTCTATGTTTTGCATAGTTGTTGGATATTTGCCTTGTTTGGAGGTTGCCACCCGTCAAGGAGGGCTCGAATGACTTCTCATAGATCAGTTAGATGATAAGGGATACCTGCACCTAAGTTTTAGCTCCATTAAAGACCTCATGTAGTGAGTTGGAAACAATTTATTAATGACTTCCAACAACTTCCTGAAAATTAGCAGTTTGTTGGATTCTTGTCTCTTTGACTGTTGCCACCTATCTCCAAGGCCTAGAATCCTATGAAAGAGGGGGAATTCGAATTATAAAGATGTAATTGACAGCCTAGGCTATAAGGGAGGCATTGGAAATCATTGAGGAGGATGGAATGGTTGAGATGAGACTATTTTTGTAATGTACTGATGTAACAGAGCCAACCCTGGATTTTTGTGTATCATACTTGATAATTTTTGTCTAATAGAAGTCAACTTCTTTCTTGCCATGTTTCTTCCCTCTTACTCTAAATTTTCTGTCATTGAATGTTTCAATTGATATTTTATAGTTGTATTTCAATGGAGGTTTGATTGTGATGTTGTTATAATTGTTCTTAGAGTTTTAGCTTTGATTAAAGAAGTTCTTATGTCTAAAGCTTTTTCTTCATTTGTATGCTAGTAATGCCTGATGCTAATAGTAGATTTACTTCATCTTTCTCACTAAAGTCTTCCTTCTATCCATCTTACTCTTTAAAATTATGATCTAAGTTAGACAATACCTCATTTGCTGATGCATCTTATCGAGAACTTTCTGTGATTTACATTGCTGGCCTAAGTTTTATCCATTTGACACTTTATATTAAAACCTACCTTACAAACCTATTGATGGGTATTGAGCCTACACTTTAGCAGTCAAAGTGTGACTTTCAGTGCTAACATTGTTGGCGTTGTTTCCAGGGAACGAAGGATGAAGCAAGCTTCCCTCGGAGAATGACATAGATCTGGCTCTTGATGGTAGACAAGAGAGCGAGACATAAATTGATTGTAATCATCTACCTGGCAAATCCACATTCAAAGACTCCAATGGAGGAAGGATCATGCTGACCGAAAGATGACTATACGGAAGGAAAAAACCAGGTATTACTTCATGAGTTTTCTCCATGAACTCTTGTTTTTCTTTATCAACTCATTTCTCTCTTTCCCTTTACGTAAAAAGAGGGTTATCTTGTGATTTGTCTATTCCGATGATCATAGGCCTTCCTTTATATATCCGTCCATGGAAGAAGAAAATCTGCATACTGCTTGTGTTGTAGATGTTTATCATGTATCCTCACTTCAGCCTATTGAGAAGAACGAGGTTTATATCTCAATCCTTGTTGAACATGCTCAACCCTGTAACCTTGAAGATGATAAATCTGATTTATCTCCTTATCAAATCTTATCACCTTCTGCTATCACTGCTGAACCTTTCCATCGGTTTGTTAAGCCTCATTTTCAGCCCGGAGATTTTCAAACTAGAATTAGAGACAAGATGTTTAAACCTTTAAGGATTCCATCTTATCTTCATCCTTACCCTCTTGACTTCTTCAAGTATCTTACCCGGTTTTCTGGAGAGGATCATGTTACACCTGAGAGGCTTTTGGGATCCTTTGAGAACTTTGTTGATCAATTTGAGATAGTACATGAAGATGTTACCATGAGGTTGTTCTCCAAATCCTTGTTTGGAGATGTTGTTGTGTGGTTTAAAGGTTTGGGAGTTGATTCTATTGGTTCTTGGATCGAGTTATGCAATGCCTTTTTAAAGTATTGGAGCGAGAACAAGTCCCTTGATCAATACTTGGCTGATTTTTATGCTTTGAGGAGAGGGGAGGAAGAAGTTATGGCTGTATTCAACATGAGGTTTTACAGTGTTTATCATAGCATGCCATTGGAAATATGACCTTCCAAGACTGTTGCCATGGTGTACTATGTAATGGCTCAACATCCAGATCTTGTCCTTCTCTTGAGAGAAAGGAAATCTTCATCTTTAAGACACTTGTTTGAGGATGCAGAAGAATTTGAGGAGAACATTCGGGCTTGCAAGAGGATTCGAGATCGGGCATACTTTGAAAATCTGCATGCACATGAACAACAAGAGGACTGTGAGTATGATTTAGATTCAGAACCAAATTCTTCAGTATTTTCATATTTTTCTATGGATCGGGACACATATCATGCTTATGATCAGTTTCTTAATCGTTTTAAGCAGGCAATAATAAATGATTATATAGATAATTTCATATTCTTAGCTGATCTTAATCAAAACACTTTAAATCTTGCTATACAATTATCATATAAGCAATATTCTGAAAATGAAACTGTTACTCTTGGTGGTCAAGAGTTGCTTACTCAAGAACAAGAAGGTTATCTATTTTCAAGCAAAGGGGAATGTATGTATGAGCAATTGTCTTTTCTAAATTAGCACGTTTATGATCATGGTTTTGAGGATCCAATTGCAGTTTTATTGGGGTCATATTTTTTAGATTCTCTAAAGGTTTCAGATTTCATTATTTCACCAGCATTCGTGGGTGAGTATGATTCCTTGAAGGAGCTCCTATCGTTGATATTATATTTATGTTATTATCTATTAATCAGTGGCATAGATGGGATTATTTTAGTCATGAAGTTACTTGAATGGTTGATGTGGAAATTTGCATTTACTTGAGCAAATTAGAGATCTGGTTAGATTAGGGTAGCGTAGGAATAAGCTCGCTTCCCGAGCATTTTCTTTTCGTCAGTTTGCTTGAATAAGTGGCAGATTTTGGCAGTGTTACAGAGGTTAGTTGCACATATGACTCCATAGACAATGAATAAGGCCACTGGAACAACTAGGTTCTTGGAGCCTCACAGGGAGGCCTCCATCCCAATTGGAGCCAATGTTAGCACACAAGCGCACCATTAAAATTCTAGCTCCTTCACCCATTTGCGTCAAATTAAAAAAAAAAAAAAAAACGTTGATCTTTTATCGTTCCCATATCCTCCAAATTCTTTCATAATTCTTGATGAGCTCTAATTTTTTGTTTTTGCCAAAAATCCCGTGATCTTTGTCATGGTCTACATTATAAATGTCAAAGTTCCTATCATAGTATGCCAAAGCAATATAACTTATTAAGACTTTTTATCCTCCTAAGACCTCATTTATTCAAATGGATTTGCATTTGTTTTGATTACCAAAGCTTAATTATATCAATTATTATGTTTTAAAATCATAATAACTCCCCATTTCCTTTAGAAATCACAGTTCATACTTACAAAAAAGGATTTGAGCAGCATGGGATGAAATGCAAACCTCAAGTTCTTTGTTTTCCAGTTGAGATAAAGCTATAAATGCTCACTTCCTTTGGAATTATCCACAAGGAAGACAAGCTAAAAATTTATGATAAGAGATGTTATCGCCATTGTGTTTATCAGTCAATATCTTACAAATACGACATGTTTTCTTGTTGATAGTTACAAACATAACAGTGGCAGAATACATGGGTGAAGTCTTGAGAAATCCCATTGTTGGGTTTAATATGAATCAAGATGTTTTGTGTGTTGCATTGGGGTGACTAGCATGCTTGTTGCAAGAAAGCATTTTATCTATACAAAGGAATGAAGATCAAGCCTGCATTCCGAGGTGCCTACACAATGCCCCTGCAAAAGGGAAATAAGATATCGCTTCTTCACCTATGATGGTGCCTATACAATGCCCGGTCAAGCCAAGATACAACAAGTTGGTGGAACATATTCAACCCCACCGGCAACAGGTTCGTGACAGCCTTCAACAGACCAAGCAACGCAACTTCTCCAGAAAGGTAAGCAACTCACTAAGATTCAGATTCAGAAAATGCTTTCCCCTCTTCATCGGGAACTCAACACAATGGAGACCATTGCTTCCTAAGGGGGGAGGACTGATCTAGGTGGATATTGGTGGCCACCCACCTGTTCCAAATTCCACTTGGCTCATCTTGGTAATTTTCAATCCAACACGTTTCTCTGTAACGGTGACATCTCTTTGTAATTGTGGTTTTTGCACTTTTGGGGCCGTCTTCAAGCCCTACACAACATCCAGGTGGATATTGGCAGCCGCCCACCTATTCTAGCTGGCTTATTTTGGCAGTTTTCATGTCAGTACATCTTTCTATTCTTCTGGGATTGTTTTGAGGCCCTAAACAACATTTTTTGGGATTGTGTTAGGGTCCTAACCCGCACATAGGTAGAACAATATATTCGGATGTAGTAAAGGTCAATATTAATAAGGCCTTGCAATAAAATAGAATAAGTTGAATGTAAGAAGACCTAATAGAAGCTTCCGCTTCTAGAAGGATCTTCCTCTATATGCTTCTTTTGATAGACATATTTAGTATAAATAGGAGTCGAGGGTATGAGAACCCTAGCTTGGATATTATTGTAATAGAGCTCTGCTCGACTGGAGGTTGCCCCCTCGAAGAGGCCCGTGAACATTGCTCTCAGACTCAAAGTGTTATTTCTGTTGTTGTTCTTATATCATTTTAGTGTTATTGTGGTGATTGTTTTGGTTATATTGATGTTATTCTGCCATTTTATCATTTTATTTTTGTTCTGCATACTTTTTATATCTGGTATATTACAAGTTGTATGAGATCACTTTCCTTGGCAGAAATTGTGGGTAATTTTTTTTTCAGTAACTAAATTGTGGGTAGAGACGTATTCCGACGTCTTTATGCCACAAAGATCTGTCATTACGCGCATAAACCCGCGGTTGAGGGATTCATACACGCAGGAAATACAAGTGGTACTTAAGAGCACATCTGTTGGCCACCCTTGTAACCCCTGTTGGTACCCCTTCGAGTGGTAGCGCATCAGACAACACCTGTGTACGGATCGGCCTAGATTACCTGAAGCCCTCTTTAGATAAATCGATCAGTCGCCTGACTGCTATAGTGCCACCGAGAACATCACTTGGGAAGATACTCTCTAGTACCTGGGTAGTCGGGTAGTACGGCTAAGGGTACAATCTAGCCTCCTTAGTCAGTGCCCTGAGATATTGGGCTGAGTACTACTGTTGGA
>ML828432.1:139671-151663 GCA_009831015.1 Picea engelmannii | reverse complement strand
ACACACTAGATACACTTATTCTTGACTCCTTAATGGAATGAACCTCCTTGAAACCATTGACTCCATTTCCACAAACCACCTCTTACGACCCTCTCATATCCACCTTTTTAATCCATTGCTTCTTTTGTCTAATTGGGCCTTGTTTTTCTAAGGAGCAAACCTCTTTCAAGTTCTTCACAACATGACAAAAACCACATCTAAAACGCAGCTTCCAATAATAAAGTTTTTTATTGTATACTTCGTTTGCCTATTCTATATCTATGTCTCCTAACATGCCTTGTCGGAGATCAAGTTCCACCAATATTCTTGCCATTCTCCTATCAATATTTTTCAACCATCCTTCTTTAACAACAATAAAATGACCAATAACATTGCCCACCATCTCCAATATCTTACTATGCTAGAATTCCATGGGAAGGTGATCCAAGTGGATATTGGTGGCCACCCACCTATTCTAAATTCCACTTGGCTCATCTTGACGGTTTTCAGTTCAACACGTTTCTCTGTAATGGTGACATCTCTTTGAAATTGTGGGTTCTGCACTTCCGAGGCTATCTTCAAGCCCTACACAACATCCAGGTGGATATTGGTGGTCGCCCACCTATTCCAACTGGCTTATTTTGGCAGTTTTCATGTCAATACATCTTTCTGTGATTATAGGGCCATTTTGGGTCCCTAAACAACATGTTTTGTTCTTGCCATAGTCAAATTGTTGATAGAGTCAGAGTTTGATGGCATAATGTGTAGCTTGCGAAAATACATTTCCAACAGGCTATCACACGCCTAAAACAGAGTTCGTATGCAAAATTTACGACCCCGGGAAGTTGATGTATTAACTTACCCCAACGGGGCCCACATGACTTTTGGCGCTTCATCTCCTAGGGTTAGGTTTTTGGATGTCTAGGGTTTTAGCATTCATGTTTATTGTAAAAAGGCCTTCAGAGCCTCATTGTACTCATCTTCTTGTGAATGAGCGTAGCCGTCACATTTCTTCTCAGAGATAAGCAACCACCATTCTAGCGAGTTCATTCACTCTATAATTTTATAGTCTCTGTACATTTCTTTCACTTATAGAAATAATGTATTGTTGTATTTCTCTGTTCTGGCAATATTTGTGTGTATTTCATTGTAATATATTTGCTTTCATTTTGTTCCGAAAATAATCTGGATTAGTATAGCAAGTTGGGTCTCGAGCTTGTCTCCCTTGAGGACAATCGCTCTCGCACACCCAAGAAACCCTCCATGGCGGAAGAAAAGAAAAACGACGGAGAAAAATATTTTATTAACCCGTCGCTTGAGAAATCTCTTGCGTGACAGAGGGACGAAATGATGGAGAAATTTCCCACATCCTTCAACGTCTGTCGATAGCAACAAGCACATCTTCATCAAGCAACCACTTTGGAGGAACCTCTCCCTTCAAGGTACACATTAATTTTGATATTCCCGTATTTGAAGGTCAGATAGATGAGGATGCCCTAGAAAAATGGTTAAATTTGCTAGAAGGTTATTTCTCTGTTCACAATTTTTTCGACAGGGAAAAGATCACCTTCGCACTTCTCAAAGGTCTCCCCCATGTCAAACATTGGTGGGAAACTAACTGGGAGCAAAGTTCCACAGAGGAATCTGGAATATATGGGGTCGAGCCCACTTGGGATTTTTTTGTGGATGTGGTCAAGGAACAATATTACCCTATTGATAACTATGAATACCAATACATGAGATGGACCACACTGTGGCAAAAGAGGGGCCAAACAGTGCCAGAGTTCACAAATATTTTCCATACCTTGTTCACCAAGCTGGGTATCAAAGACTCTGAGCGACATCTGGTTCTGAAATACCGTGGGGCTCTCCATAGGTACATCCAAACTTAAATGGATTTCCTAAACATCTCATCACTGGGAGTTGCCTATCGATATGTTGTCAAAATCGAGAAGAAATTTAGACACCAGAACAAATGGCAGTTTGGGTTTGCAAATCCGCAACAACCAAAGCATAATAAAGATGGCCCTAACCAACAACCTCCTTGTTAGCACTCAAATGTGCACCATTAAAATTTTAGCTCCTTCACCCATTTGCGCCAAATTTAAAAATAAAAATAAAACTTTGATCATTTGTCGTTCCCATGTCCTCCAAATTCTTTCATCATTCTTGATGAGCTCTTATTATCGGTTTGCCAAAAATCCCGTGATCTTTGTCCTGGTCTGCATTATAAATGTCAAAGTTCCTATCATAGTCTACCCAAGCAAAACAACTTATTAAGACTTTTTATCCTCCTAAGACCTCATTTATTCAAATGGATTTGCATTTGTTTTGATTACCACAGCCTAATTATAGCAATTTTTATGTTTTAAAATCATAATAATATCCCATTTCCTTTAGAAATCACAATTCATACTTATAGTTGGGATAAAGTTGTAAATGCTCACTTCCCTTGGAATTCTCCAGAAGGAACACATGCTATAAATTTATGACACGAGATGTTATCGCCATTGTGTTTATCAGTCAATATCTTACAAATACGATATGTTTTCTTGTTGATAGTTACAAACATAACAGTGGCAGAATACATGGGTGAAGTCTTGACAAATCCCATTGTTGGGTTTTATATGAATCAAGATGTTTTTTGTGTTGCATTGGGGTGACTAGCATGCTTGCTGCAAGAAATCCTTTTATGTATACAAAGGAATGAAGATCAAGCTTGCATTCTGAGGCTATATCAACAAAGATTCGTTTTCTTTTAACACTCCAAAAGAAATCAAGAATGCAAGAGGTGGAAAACAGAGTTCCTTGAAGTTTCTTTTTGCAACTTTGTTGGGCACCTGTTGGAGTGATAAGGTGGGGATTTTCCTTCATCAACCCAATGATTATATGTTAGAGATCTTCAGGTAGTATTTGAAGAATTTGTTCTGAGAGGGTAATGCATGTTTGTTGTAACTATGATCTTACAATGATGATATCATCGCTATAGAGGTCTCCTACAACATTATGTGATCACCAAGTATCAATGAGTTCATGGGTTGCAAACAAGAAAGTGAGGATTTGAAGAAACCTTAGTCTTGCTTCCATAACATTTCCAAGATTTAAAGCATCCAAAAAGGCATTCAAGCATCCAAAAAGAAACAAAACAAAGGCGCTGCGAACTCACAAACAGAAGCGTTGCGAACTCATTTCCTGTAGCAGTTGCTTCTAAAGATTTGATCGTAAATATAAAATGGTGATATGGGTTTCTCTGAAATTTTTTGTGGAGGAGAATGATATCCTTGTTGACTTGCTGACCAAATTTCAGCCTGGCCTAGTTTGACATTTGAGAGATACAATTAAACACCAGTGCGCTGCAAACTGGTGTTGCAAACTCTCTATTTTGCATAGTTGTTGGATATTCACCTTGTTTGGAGGTTGTCACTTGTCAAGGAGGGATCGAACAAATTCTCAGAGATCAATTAGATGCTAAGGGACACCTGCACCTAAGTTTTAGCTCCATTAAAGACCTCATGTAGTGACTTGGAAACAATTTATTAATGACTTCCAACAACTTCCTGAAAATTAGCAGTTTGTTGGATTCTTGTCTCTTTCACTGTTGCCACCTTATCTCCAAGGCCTAGAATCCTATGCAAGAGGGGGAATTCGAATTGTAAAGATGTCATTGATAGCCTAGGCTATAAGGGAGGCATTGGAAATCATTGAGGAGGTTGGAGTTGTTGAGATGAGACTATTTTTGTCATGTACTAATGTAACAGAGCCAACCCTAGATTTTTGTGTATCAGACTTGAGAATTTTTGTCTAATAGAAGTCAACTTATTTCCTGTCATCTTGCTTATCTATTACTCTGAATCTATTTTCATTGAATGTTTCAATTGATATTTTATAGTTGTTTTTCAATGGAGGTTTGATTGTGATGTTGTTATAATTGTTCTCAGAGTTTAAGCTTTGATTAAATAAGTTCTTGTGTCTAAAGTTTTTTCTTCATTGGTCTGCTAGTAATGCCTAATGCTAATAGCAGATTTACTTCATCTTTCTCACTAAAGTCTTCCTTCTATCAACCTTAGTCTTTAAAACTCTGATCTAAGTCAGACAAGACTTCATTTGTTGATGCATCTTATCTAGAACTTTTTGTGATTTACATTGTTGGACTGAGTTTTATCCATTTGACACTTTATCTTAAAACCTAGCTTACAAACCTACTGATGGGTACTGAGCTTACACTTTAGCAGTCAAAGTGTGACTTTCAGTGCTAACATTCTTGGCATCGTTGTCGGGGAATGAAGAGTGAAGCAAGCTTCCCTCGGAGAATGACATAGATCTGGATCGTGATGGTAGACAAGAGAGGGACACATAAATTGACTGTAATCATCTACCTGGCGACCCCACATTCAAAGACTCCAATGGAGGAAGGATCCTGTTGACCGAAAGATGACTATACGGAAGGGAAAAACCAGGTATCAGTTCATGAGTTTTCTCCATGAACTTTTGTTTTTCTTTATCAGTTGATTTCTCTCTTTCCCTTTACATATAAAGAGGGTTATCCTTTGCTTTGTCTATTCCGATGATCATAAACCTTCCTTTATATATACATCCATGGAAAAACAAAATCTGCATACTACTTGTGTTGTAGATGTTTATCATGTATCCTCACTTCAACCTATTGAGAAGAACGAGGTTTATATCTCAATCCTTCCTGAACATGCTCAGCCTTGTAACCTTGAGGATGATAAATCCGATTTATCTCCTTATCAAATCTTATCACCTTCTGTTATCACTGCTAAACCTTTCCATCAATTTGTTAAGCCTCATTTTCAACCCACAGATTTTCAAACTAGAATCAAAGACAAGATGTTTAAACCTTTAAGGCTGCCATCTTATCTTCATCCTTACCCTTTTGACTTCTTCAAGTATCTTACTCGATTTTCTGGAGAGGATCATGTTATAGTTGAGAGGCATTTGGGAGCCTTTGAGAACTTTGTTGATCACTTTGAGATAGTACATGAAGATGTTACCATGAGGTTGTTCTCCAAATCCTTGTTTGGAGATGTTGTTGTGTGGTTTAAAGGTTTGGAAGTCGATTATATTGGTTCTTGGGTCGAGCTATGCAATGTCTTTTTAAAGTATTGGGGTGAGAACAAGTCCCTTGATCAATACTTGGCTGATTTTTATGGTTTGAGGAGAGGGGAGGAAGAAGTTATGACTGTCTTCAATAGAAGGTTTTACAGTGTTTATCATAGCATGACATTGGAAGTCCGGCCTTCCGAGACTGCTGCCATGGTGTACTATGTAATGGCTCAGCATTCAGATCTTGTGCTTCTCTTGAGAGAAATGAAATCTTCATCTTTAAGACACTTGTTTGAGGATGCAGAATAAGTCGAGGAGAACATTTGGGCTTGCAAGAGGATTCGAGATCATGGATACTATGAAAATCTACATGCACATGAACAACAAGAGGACTGTGAGTATGATTTAGATTTGGAACTGAATTCTTTAGTATTTTCAGATTTTTCTATGGATCGGGACACATATCATGCTTATGATCGGTTTCTTAATCATTTTAAGCATGCAGTAACAGATGATTATATAGAAAATTTCATATTCTTAGTTGATCTTAATCAAAACACTTTAAATCCTGCTATACAATTATAATATAATCAATATTCTGAAAATGAAACTGTTACTCTTGGTGGTCAAGAGTTGTTTACTCAAGAACAAGAAGGTTATTTGTTTTCAAGCAAAGGGGAATGTATGTATGAGAAGTTGTCTTTTCTAAATCAACACGTTTCTAGTCATGGTTTTGAGGATCTAGTTGTAGTTTTATTGAAGTCATATTTTTTAGATTCTCTAAAGGTTTCAGATTTCATTATTTCACCAGCATTCGTGGGTGAGTATGACTCTCTGAAGGAGCTCCTATCGTTGTTGTTATAATTATGTTATTGTCTATTAATCAGTGGCATATATGGGATTATTTCAGTCATGAAGTTACTTGAATGATTGTTGTGGAAATTTGCATTTACTTGAGCAAATTAGAGATCTGGTTAGAGTAGGGTAGCGTAGGAATAAGCTCGCTTCCCGAGCATTTGATTTTCGTCAGTTTGTTTGAATAAGTGGCAGATTTTGGCAGTGATATAGAGGTTGGTTGCACATATGACTCCATAGCCCAACAAATAAGGCCACTGGAACAACTAGGTTCTTGGAGCCTCACAGGGAGGCCTCCATCCTAGTTGGAGCCAATGTTAGCACTCAATTGCGCACCATTAAAATTTTAGCTCCTTCACCCATTTGCGCCAAATTTAAAAAAAATAAAAAATCTTTGATCTTTTGTCGTTCCCATATCCTCCAAATTATTTCATCATTCTTGATGAGCTCTTATTATCTATTTTTGCCAAAAATATTGTGATCTTTGTCTTGGTCTGCATTATAAATGTCAAAGTTCCTATCATACTCTGCCCAAGCAACACAACTTATTAAGACTTTTTATCCTCCTAAGACCTCATTTATTCAAATGGATTTGCATTTGTTTTGATTACCAAAGCCTAATTATAGCAATTATTATGTTTTAAAATCATCATAACTGCCCATTTCCTTTAGAAATCACAGTTTATACTTACAAAAAAGGATTTGAGCAGTATGGGACGAAATGCAAAGCTCAATTTCTTTGTTTTCCAGTTGGGATAAAGTTGTAAATGCTCACTTCCTTTGGAATTCTCCACAAGGAACACATGCTAGAAATTTATGACAAGTGATGTTATCACCATTGTGTTTATCAGTCGATATCTTACAAATACGATATGTTTTCTTGTTGATAGTTACAAACATAACAATGGTAGAATACATGGGTGAAGTCTTGACAAATCCCATTGTTGGGTTTTATATGAATCGAGATGTTTTGTGCGTTGCATTGGGGTGACTAGCATGATTGCTGCAAGAAATCCTTTTATGTATACAAAGGAATGAAGATCAAGCCTGCATTCCGAGGTTATATCGACAAAGATTTGTTTTCTTTGAACACTCCAAAAGAAATCAAGCATGCAAGAGGTGGAAAACTGAGTTCCTTGAAGTTTCTTTTTGCAACTTTGTTCGGAACTGTTGGAGTGATAAGGTGCAGATTTTCCTTCATCAACACAATGATTATCTGTCAGAGATCTTCAGGTAGTATTTGAAGAATTTGTTCTGAGAGGGTAATGCATGTTTGTTGTAACTATGATCATACAATGATGATATCATCACTATAGAGGTCTCCTAAAGCATTATGTGATCACCAAGTATCAATGAGTTCATGGGTTGCAAATAAGACAGTGAGGATTTGAAGAAACCCTGGTCTTGCTTCCATAACATTTCCAAGCATTCAAGCATCCAAAAAGGCACAAAACAGAGGCGTTGCGAACTCACAAATAGAAGCGTTGCGAACTCATTTCCTGTAGCAGTTGCTTCTAAATATTTGATTGTAACTATAAAACGGTGATGTGGGTTCCTATGAAATTGTTTGTGGAGGAGAATGATATCCTTGTTGACTTGCTGACCAAATTTCAACCTGACCTAGTTTGGCATTTGAGAGATACAATTAAAACACCAATGCACTGCAAACTCTATGTTTTGCATAGTTGTTGGATATTTGCCTTGTTTGGAGGTTGCCACCCGTCAAGGAGGGCTCGAATGACTTCTCATAGATCAGTTAGATGATAAGGGATACCTGCACCTAAGTTTTAGCTCCATTAAAGACCTCATGTAGTGAGTTGGAAACAATTTATTAATGACTTCCAACAACTTCCTGAAAATTAGCAGTTTGTTGGATTCTTGTCTCTTTGACTGTTGCCACCTATCTCCAAGGCCTAGAATCCTATGAAAGAGGGGGAATTCGAATTATAAAGATGTAATTGACAGCCTAGGCTATAAGGGAGGCATTGGAAATCATTGAGGAGGATGGAATGGTTGAGATGAGACTATTTTTGTAATGTACTGATGTAACAGAGCCAACCCTGGATTTTTGTGTATCATACTTGATAATTTTTGTCTAATAGAAGTCAACTTCTTTCTTGCCATGTTTCTTCCCTCTTACTCTAAATTTTCTGTCATTGAATGTTTCAATTGATATTTTATAGTTGTATTTCAATGGAGGTTTGATTGTGATGTTGTTATAATTGTTCTTAGAGTTTTAGCTTTGATTAAAGAAGTTCTTATGTCTAAAGCTTTTTCTTCATTTGTATGCTAGTAATGCCTGATGCTAATAGTAGATTTACTTCATCTTTCTCACTAAAGTCTTCCTTCTATCCATCTTACTCTTTAAAATTATGATCTAAGTTAGACAATACCTCATTTGCTGATGCATCTTATCGAGAACTTTCTGTGATTTACATTGCTGGCCTAAGTTTTATCCATTTGACACTTTATATTAAAACCTACCTTACAAACCTATTGATGGGTATTGAGCCTACACTTTAGCAGTCAAAGTGTGACTTTCAGTGCTAACATTGTTGGCGTTGTTTCCAGGGAACGAAGGATGAAGCAAGCTTCCCTCGGAGAATGACATAGATCTGGCTCTTGATGGTAGACAAGAGAGCGAGACATAAATTGATTGTAATCATCTACCTGGCAAATCCACATTCAAAGACTCCAATGGAGGAAGGATCATGCTGACCGAAAGATGACTATACGGAAGGAAAAAACCAGGTATTACTTCATGAGTTTTCTCCATGAACTCTTGTTTTTCTTTATCAACTCATTTCTCTCTTTCCCTTTACGTAAAAAGAGGGTTATCTTGTGATTTGTCTATTCCGATGATCATAGGCCTTCCTTTATATATCCGTCCATGGAAGAAGAAAATCTGCATACTGCTTGTGTTGTAGATGTTTATCATGTATCCTCACTTCAGCCTATTGAGAAGAACGAGGTTTATATCTCAATCCTTGTTGAACATGCTCAACCCTGTAACCTTGAAGATGATAAATCTGATTTATCTCCTTATCAAATCTTATCACCTTCTGCTATCACTGCTGAACCTTTCCATCGGTTTGTTAAGCCTCATTTTCAGCCCGGAGATTTTCAAACTAGAATTAGAGACAAGATGTTTAAACCTTTAAGGATTCCATCTTATCTTCATCCTTACCCTCTTGACTTCTTCAAGTATCTTACCCGGTTTTCTGGAGAGGATCATGTTACACCTGAGAGGCTTTTGGGATCCTTTGAGAACTTTGTTGATCAATTTGAGATAGTACATGAAGATGTTACCATGAGGTTGTTCTCCAAATCCTTGTTTGGAGATGTTGTTGTGTGGTTTAAAGGTTTGGGAGTTGATTCTATTGGTTCTTGGATCGAGTTATGCAATGCCTTTTTAAAGTATTGGAGCGAGAACAAGTCCCTTGATCAATACTTGGCTGATTTTTATGCTTTGAGGAGAGGGGAGGAAGAAGTTATGGCTGTATTCAACATGAGGTTTTACAGTGTTTATCATAGCATGCCATTGGAAATATGACCTTCCAAGACTGTTGCCATGGTGTACTATGTAATGGCTCAACATCCAGATCTTGTCCTTCTCTTGAGAGAAAGGAAATCTTCATCTTTAAGACACTTGTTTGAGGATGCAGAAGAATTTGAGGAGAACATTCGGGCTTGCAAGAGGATTCGAGATCGGGCATACTTTGAAAATCTGCATGCACATGAACAACAAGAGGACTGTGAGTATGATTTAGATTCAGAACCAAATTCTTCAGTATTTTCATATTTTTCTATGGATCGGGACACATATCATGCTTATGATCAGTTTCTTAATCGTTTTAAGCAGGCAATAATAAATGATTATATAGATAATTTCATATTCTTAGCTGATCTTAATCAAAACACTTTAAATCTTGCTATACAATTATCATATAAGCAATATTCTGAAAATGAAACTGTTACTCTTGGTGGTCAAGAGTTGCTTACTCAAGAACAAGAAGGTTATCTATTTTCAAGCAAAGGGGAATGTATGTATGAGCAATTGTCTTTTCTAAATCAGCACGTTTATGATCATGGTTTTGAGGATCCAATTGCAGTTTTATTGGGGTCATATTTTTTAGATTCTCTAAAGGTTTCAGATTTCATTATTTCACCAGCATTCGTGGGTGAGTATGATTCCTTGAAGGAGCTCCTATCGTTGATATTATATTTATGTTATTATCTATTAATCAGTGGCATAGATGGGATTATTTTAGTCATGAAGTTACTTGAATGGTTGATGTGGAAATTTGCATTTACTTGAGCAAATTAGAGATCTGGTTAGATTAGGGTAGCGTAGGAATAAGCTCGCTTCCCGAGCATTTTCTTTTCGTCAGTTTGCTTGAATAAGTGGCAGATTTTGGCAGTGTTACAGAGGTTAGTTGCACATATGACTCCATAGACAATGAATAAGGCCACTGGAACAACTAGGTTCTTGGAGCCTCACAGGGAGGCCTCCATCCCAATTGGAGCCAATGTTAGCACACAAGCGCACCATTAAAATTCTAGCTCCTTCACCCATTTGCGTCAAATTAAAAAAAAAAAAAAAAACGTTGATCTTTTATCGTTCCCATATCCTCCAAATTCTTTCATAATTCTTGATGAGCTCTAATTTTTTGTTTTTGCCAAAAATCCCGTGATCTTTGTCATGGTCTACATTATAAATGTCAAAGTTCCTATCATAGTATGCCAAAGCAATATAACTTATTAAGACTTTTTATCCTCCTAAGACCTCATTTATTCAAATGGATTTGCATTTGTTTTGATTACCAAAGCTTAATTATATCAATTATTATGTTTTAAAATCATAATAACTCCCCATTTCCTTTAGAAATCACAGTTCATACTTACAAAAAAGGATTTGAGCAGCATGGGATGAAATGCAAACCTCAAGTTCTTTGTTTTCCAGTTGAGATAAAGCTATAAATGCTCACTTCCTTTGGAATTATCCACAAGGAAGACAAGCTAAAAATTTATGATAAGAGATGTTATCGCCATTGTGTTTATCAGTCAATATCTTACAAATACGACATGTTTTCTTGTTGATAGTTACAAACATAACAGTGGCAGAATACATGGGTGAAGTCTTGAGAAATCCCATTGTTGGGTTTAATATGAATCAAGATGTTTTGTGTGTTGCATTGGGGTGACTAGCATGCTTGTTGCAAGAAAGCATTTTATCTATACAAAGGAATGAAGATCAAGCCTGCATTCCGAGGTGCCTACACAATGCCCCTGCAAAAGGGAAATAAGATATCGCTTCTTCACCTATGATGGTGCCTATACAATGCCCGGTCAAGCCAAGATACAACAAGTTGGTGGAACATATTCAACCCCACCGGCAACAGGTTCGTGACAGCCTTCAACAGACCAAGCAACGCAACTTCTCCAGAAAGGTAAGCAACTCACTAAGATTCAGATTCAGAAAATGCTTTCCCCTCTTCATCGGGAACTCAACACAATGGAGACCATTGCTTCCTAAGGGGGGAGGACTGATCTAGGTGGATATTGGTGGCCACCCACCTGTTCCAAATTCCACTTGGCTCATCTTGGTAATTTTCAATCCAACACGTTTCTCTGTAATGGTGACATCTCTTTGTAATTGTGGTTTTTGCACTTTTGGGGCCGTCTTCAAGCCCTACACAACATCCAGGTGGATATTGGCAGCCGCCCACCTATTCTAGCTGGCTTATTTTGGCAGTTTTCATGTTAGTACATCTTTCTATACTTCTGGGATTGTTTTAAGGCCCTAAACAACATTTTTTGGGATTGTGTTAGGGTCCTAACCCGCACATAGGTAGAACAATATATTCGGATGTAGTAAAGGTCAATATTAATAAGGCCTTGCAATAAAATAGAATAAGTTGAATGTAAGAAGACCTAATAGAAGCTTCCGCTTCTAGAAGGATCTTCCTCTATATGCTTCTTTTGATAGACATATTTAGTATAAATAGGAGTCGAGGGTATGAGAACCCTAGCTTGGATATTATTGTAATAGAGCTCTGCTCGACTGGAGGTTGCCCCCTCGAAGAGGCCC